>CANXYI010237088.1:0-11041 GCA_948208565.1 Hura crepitans | reverse complement strand
TCGCGGGTACAGAAATAGAGTCAGGCCATTTCTGTCATTCGCTCCCGGTACAGGCATGGTAGGTGCAGCTACCTAGGTCCTAAAAGTGGACCACTGCACACCATATATATCCCTTGTATCTAGTGTCTTAAAGTGATGTCTGTCTATTATGGGCCTACAATGTAGTTGAATCAATAATAATGAGAAATTCATTATTTAAAGGTATAGGGAAGTTATTAAGGATAATTGATACATGTTGCATGTGAACTTGCATCTGTTTGAGTAAATGACATATTTAGTTTGATATATTCCACCACTGAGTTTTATACTTAGCGTGTCGGTGTTTCGATACGCAGGTTGTAGACAAAGGGACAAGCAGCATCAGACGAGGAGCTAGTGTAGCTGAACACAAGACTTTTTGGTATATTGTTTTCTTTCATGTATAAGATGAATAATAAGTATGCACTCATGCAAAATAAAGGGTACAGGTTGTATGTTGAATTGTAGTATCTTGTATATACAGTCATAGGTCGTATATTTTGGGAAATTTACAGTTTTATGTATATCATGATGGTTCTGTGATTGTATGACTGTTGATGGGTCTCTGACCTTGTGATTGAATGTCATGATGAATATTATCTGTGATTTGGAGGACTAGAGGGTCCATTGGAGTTTGTGGATGTTGTTTAGAGTTTATAAGTGTTTTCTTACAGGTTCAAAAATTTGGATTAGGTAACAGGGCAACCGTTATGCTGCTCGAATATTAAGAAATGTTTGGTAGTGCCTGAAGAAGAAATAATGGAAGTACAGACACACCTTGTACGTTCAGGGTGAGTGGGTAAGGGGTGTCACATGTTTGGTTCAGGAAGCGCTAGGACATTGCACCTGAAGTCGGGTAGTGGTAGGATGTTGCACCTAGGGGTTGGTTGGTTCAGGTAGTGCTAGGATGTTGCATCCAATGGTTAGTTACCTCAAGCAGTGCTAGGATGTTACACTTGAGGTCTAAGCAGTGCTAGGACATTATACCCAGGGTTGGTTGGTTTAAGCAGTGCTAGGATGTTGCACCTAAAGTCGGGTAGTGCTAAGACATTACACCCGATGGTTGGTTGGCTCAAGCAGTGCTAGGATGTTGCACCTGAGGTTTGGACTGTGCTAAGACATTGCACCCATGGTTGGTTTGGTTCAAGCAGTGCTAGGATGTTGCACCTGAAGTCAGGCAGTGCTTGGACATTGCACCCAATGGTTGGTTGGCTCAAGCAGTGTTAGGATGTTGCACTTGAGGTCTAGGTAGTGCTAGGACATTGCACCAATAGGTTGGTTGGTTCAAGCAATGCTAGGACATTGCACCCAAAGTTGGGCAATTTTAGGACATTGCACTCGATGGTTAGTTGCCTCAGGTAGTGCAAGGACAATTGCACTTGAGGTCTGGGCAGTTCTAGGATGTTGCACCCAAGGTCAGTGCTAGGACATTACACTTAAAGTCGAGCAGTGGTAGGATGTTGTACCTGATGGTTGGTTAGCTCAGGCAGTGCTAGGACATTGCACTTGAGGACTAGGTAGTGCTATGATGTTGCACCCGATGGTTAGTTGGCTTAGCTAGTGCTAGGATATTATACCTGAGGTATGGGCAGTGTTAGGATGTTGCATCTAGGGTTGGTTAGTTCAGGCAGTGCTAGGATGTTACACCTAAAATTGAGCAGTGCGAGGACATTGCACCTAATAGTTGGTTGCCTCAAGCAGTGCTAGGATGTTACACTTGAGGTCTAAGCAGTGCTAGGACATTATACCCAGGGTTGGTTGGTTTAAGCAGTGCTAGGACATTGCACCTAAAGTCGAGTAGTGCTAAGATATTACACCTGATGGTTGGTTGGCTCAAGCAGTGCTAGGATATTGCACCTGAGGTTTGGACTGTGCTAGGACATTGCACCCATGGTTGGTTTGGTTCAAGCAGCGCTAGGATGTTGCACCTGAAGTTAGGCAGTGCTTGGACATTGCACCCGATGGTTGGTTGGCTCAAGCAGTGTTAGGATGTTGCACCTGAGGTCTGGGTAGTGCTAAGACATTGCACCCAGAGGTTGGTTAGTTTAAGCAATGCTAAGACGTTGCACCCAAAGTCGGGCAATTTTAGGACATTGCACTCAATGGTTAGTTGCCTTAGGTAGTACTAGGACAATTGCACTTGAGGTCTGGGCAGTTCTAGGATATTGCACCTAAGGTTGGTTGGTTCAAACAGTGCTAGGACATTACACCTAAAGTCGAGCAGTGGTAGGATGTTGTACCTGATGGTTGGTTAGCTCAGGCAATGCTAGGATATTGCACCTATGGTCTGGACAATGCTAAGACATTGCACCTAGGGTTGGTTTAGTTTAGGCAATGCTAGGACATTGCAACTGAAGTTATGTAGTGCAAGGACGTTGCACCCGATGGTTGATTGGCTCAAGTAGTGCTAGGACATTGTGCCTGAGGTCTAGATAGTGCTAGGACATTACACCCATGGTTGATTTGGTTTAGGTAGTGCTAGGACATTGCACCTGAAGTCGGGCAGTGCTAGGATATTGCACTTGATAATGAGTTGATTTAGGCAGTGCTAGGACATTGACATAAAAAAAACTCTTGGAAATGACACATTTGTAAAGATCCCTAGAAAATTTAGGTTGCCCCTTATGTAGAAAACATGAAGTAGAATATATTAGTTCATTAGAGGTCAATTACAACATGGATACATGCTGTGTGTGTGAGTGCATATATATTTCTTCTTCTTTTTTTTGTTTTCATGTGTGATTTTGAAAATTATGATTTTATATCTTTTTTTGCTGTCCTTTTTATCTCTCTTCTTTTTTTTATCTTTCTTTTTTTCTTCTTTTTTTATTATCATTGTTTAGTAGGCATTTTATTATTTTATTGTTCTATCCATGTCTTTGCCAAAAAGCAATAAGTAAAATATGTCCATTTTATAAATAAGCACCTTTGGTACAAAACTTTTATCTCTTAAACTAGCTCGAATAGACAAGTGCAATAAAATACAATAAAGAAACACTAAAATAAAGACTAAGGGACTGAACATTGTCTCTGCTTTTTTAGCATCTGAAGCTCCTGACTAACACAGCATTTGCAATGTTCAAGGTGTAAGCATCCCCCCTACTTTCACTTTGCCATAGTCTTTGCATCCCTAGATACTAACGGCCTTCCTCTTCAATGCATACTTCCCACTAATACTAGCCTTCTTGGCTCTCTTGGTCATCTTCGATGTCTCTGAGCAAGTAGCTGGTCCACTTAGTCTTGGATGCCCAAATCTAAGTGATGGTGGTCAAGCGTCAGTATCTCTCCATCTCTTTGTTAATAAGCCAATTGGGTACGGCCACACATTCTGGCATGGGTTGACAGCATAGACAGCTTTGTTGGCTTGGTGGCATGGTTACATTTAAATTCTTATATGGTGCTTATGTGAAGAAATTGTCAAAATGTACAGAAATGGTAAAAAATTAGAAAAAATGCAGCTTTTAATGTTAGGAAAACGGGCATTTTTGCCCTACCGAAACGAGTGTTTTAGCCATTTTGGGTAGGGAAAACGGCTATTTTGAGGCCCAAAAATGGTAGTTGTGGGGCTGAACCCAAACTAGCTATTTTGCAGCTCAAAATGGCCGTTTTCAAGCTGAGAACACCCATTTTCTGGCTGAAAACTCCTTTTTTGCCCAAATTGTGCTTTTTTCACTCTTAAAAACTATAAATACCCTAATGCATGCATAGATCCTCATGCCACTTGAGTTTTTTCTCCATTTTTGCAATAATGAGTGATGAATTCCTCAAGAAGCTTCACAAAATTCTTAATCTCACTTTTACATGGGCAATCCCCACCTTGGCTCTTTTCAGCGAGCTAAAATTCCTTTGAAGAGTGCGTCTTGATTAGACTTTTCTTAAGGCAGTGATCGATTTTGGGACCCATAATTCCATGTCTTTCGATTTTCTCATCAAGAATTGTGCCCCTTATCTGAGGAATTTGCTGCAATCTTGGGCATATGTTGTTCTTTTAATATATTACCTTGCTATTTGACATATGTTACCCGTTACCTGTATGAGGATGTTGATGTATTGGGCATACTACCTTCTCTAGTTGCTAGATAGGTCCCACAGAAAAGGCCAATCTCTTTGAATGCCTTGCTGGATTAGGCAGACAATTATACAGACATTCCAACCCTTTGAAAAGGTATATACTTATTCATATTCTTCTCCAAATATCTTATAGTTTCAACTGAAGACCACTCTGGAGATTATTAGCTATTCAATATGATTAATGACTTGAAAAAAAGGCTGAATCCTTTTCCTCTGATATTGGTTGAAACAATTTTAGGCTTGGATGCTATGAATCTAGAGAAGCTGAATTCTTTTGTAGGAGCCCGCTTTTGCTTCAATTTTTTTTAATAATTGACCACCCCGAGGAACAAGTTTTCACCTTATTCTTTAGTCTGTCTTTTGCCTAGGAAGCCCTAGAGGGTTTTCATTCCTACCAAACTCTTTAAGGATAGACTGCCCCTGCGAGTTTTGACCTTAACCTTCGCTTGACTTTTACTTAGGAAGCCTCCACGGGTTTTCATTCGTAACAGCATTTTTTTATGTAGGTCTAGCTACAAAAAAGCTTCACTTGTTGGACGATCCTCTACCTTGTGTCCTTGGATCTTATAGCTTGAAGCATTTGCTATCTTGAGCCATTATGCGACGTTTTATGGATGTTGAGTGATGGGTTTCATGGCTGAGTGCTTTAACAGACAATGACATAAGTTTTAGAAACCTTTGGATTTGCTTGTTATACGTGCAACACAACAGTCCACCAGGCTGTGTTCCTCTAGCTGGCCTTTGCAAGGTTACGTTTTGCATCCCTAATCGTTGCATAAGGTAGTTTGTTGAGACTCAAAGGATTGTGACCTCCTCACTATCTTTTAGAGGAAGAGATATATCTTTCACTTTTACTTCTGGTTATCATGAGTTGTGAAAAATGGTTACCCCTGAAGACAAACATCGCATGTAACACCCAACAGTCATGTCTTATAAACAGTATCGGGCAGGCCCGAGTGATGTTCCCTATGGTGTGGGTCGTCATTTCGAGTCCAATGACTGGGATATTGCTCATAAAACTTTGATGGGCCTGAAAATAGGCAAAACGAATGAACTAAAAATTTTAGTAGGATCAATAATTCAAATTAGGGTATAAACTACTGTTAACGAAGATAAAATGAGGTCGGGTCAGGACAATCTTAGGGGATGCTCCCGGATGGTTTCAAAAATATCATATCCTGAACCTCAAAAATTTCACTGAGTATGATGGAGGAGGAATTAGAATTTTCTGAGGTCAACGGATATTTTTTCTGACTATTTTATTTTGATACTAAATAGTGCAAAAAAGTCGACGATTGACTGTTGACCTGAAATTTTATATGGGCCTTAGTTCCACTAATTGAGAAATTTTAAAACTAAAATGGGAATATTTGGACATATAGAGAATATTTTTTGAATTTTTGAAGTAAAAAGTGACATAAAAGGTGCATCAAGTGATTAGGCTCCATTTGACCCAGTTAAATGGATCCAGCCCAACCCATAGCAATTTTTATTCATGTGTAACCAACCACACATGTGCTATCCATCACCTTCCTCCCTAAACCAAAGAATCCAATGCCATTAACATAGTAAAACCACTATTTTTGCCTTTTTCTCTCTCTAAAATCTTACACAATTCGACTTAAAATTAATAGACATTAAGCCTCCACTATTCCTTCATCTCAATTCTAGCAAGAATGTCATGAAAAGGAGTCAAAATCTCATAATTCACCACTTGGGTGAATAGTACTCAAGTGAGGTAAATAAGCTTGAATTCCATTTTTTTTATTTTTGGTATAGGTAGTATAGGTGATTTTAAGAGATGATATGTTTTTAGAATTCAATTTAGAGCTATGGTTAATTTTTGGGGATTTTTCAAAGTTTAAATTGTGTATGTTTAGGGGTAGACAAGGGAGGAGAGAGAAACCACCAATCACAAGCTCAAAGTGGTGGAGAAAGGGGTGTCCACACACCCTAGGTATATGGAATAATTTGATTGTATCATGTCTTTATTTGTATGTGCATAATTAGGTGTGTTAACTTGTATGGACAATGGAATTTTGGGTGTGTCATGTTATTTAGGCAAGCTTTGATTTTAGGCATGTAATTAGCATCATTTTGAGATGATTTGTAGAACAATGTGTTAAGGAATTTTATCTGTAAGTGGGTGTGGAGTTAGTGCCCGAATAGTGACGTAAATTGTGTATGGTGTGTGTGTTTGAAGAATGTGTTCATTTGGTGTGCAATAATGGTATGCATGAAGTGTATAAATGTTAAGAAATGACCTAAATTTGGTTATGTCATGTGTCCAAAATTGGGACCTATTTGGATGTGACTATAGGGCTAAAATTTGAGGAAATTAAAATACTTTATAATGGGGATGTAATATGGGAATGATAAAGTGAAATAGCCTTGAGAATGAGGCATGAATAAGATGAGAAATGAAATGCTTAAAATAAGAAAATGACCAAAGGAATAGTGTCAGTTGCGAAAACTGACCAAATGAATAGTGATTTATGATAGTGGCAAAATCATAATGAAATTGTGTGAATTAGGTCCAGGAAGGTAATTTAGGGACAAAATAATATTGAACATGGTCAAAAATAGTAATGGCCCATTAGTTAGATGCCCAGTAGGTGGGTTGACCGGTCAACTAAGGGATAGAGCAGCTATTAGGTAGTCGATTCTTCTAGGGGCCACTTTCCTATGTTTGTTATGCTGGGATTATATGATGCCTTCTGCATCGTGATTTATGTATTTATGGATATTGAGAGTGGTCTACAGACGGGTCCCTGCTATCCACTTCTGTGTTGTGATTGCTATGATTTGTAGATATTGGGAGTGGTCTACAGATGGGTCCCGGCTATCGAGCAAGGTAGGTGTAGCTACCTAGGCCTTAATTGTGGGCCACTGCACAGGATAGTCTCGCTATCCAATGTCTTCAAGTATAGTTTATCTATGGGCCTATAAACAGACAAAGTAAATAATAATGAGTGATAAATGATTTGGATAAGTAAATATAGGTTGAGTTAAATGGATGAATGAGCTTAGGGTTTCAGGATGACTTTCTGTGTGCGAAACATGTATATTGCATGTTGCATGTGACATAATATAATTGCTTCATTCCATCACTGAGTCTTCGTACTCAGTGTGTCGGTGTTTCAATGCGCAGGTCGTAAGCAGTGTTCGGGTCAGCTTCAGACATTAGCATCAGTGTAGCTATACTAGTCTTTTAGTATTTTATTTTCCTTTATGAATCATGTATATATGGTGAACTGCACTCATGTATGTAGGGTAAAATGGGTATTTTGGGTTATTTGTATAAATGAATGAGAAACAACATGTGGATACAGTATCGTATTTAAATGAATACCCGTTTTGGCATGTTTGTATGTTGATGGGTCTATGACCCTGTGTGCTGTGAATTTGATGATTTTTATGTTGCTGACTAGTGTCTGGAGGACCAAAGGGTCTAGAGGAAGAATAAGGAAGGAAGTTGAATTAAAAGTGTTCTTCTTTGCAAGTTTAATTGGGTTAGTAACCAGGGCAGTCCTTATACTACCCGAATTTCTGTAAATGTCTGGTAATGCCTGAGGAAAATTTTAACGGACCAAAATAGGATGTAATTAGGGAATAGATGATCAAATTTGGGTAAAGCAGATATTTGATCAATATTAGTCAAAGTTGGATAGGAGTTAAATGAAAGACCCCTGGGGAAATCTTAGGATGGATGGCCTCAGTGGGAAGTAGCACACCTTACCTGTTTCAAGTAAAAATGGGCAGGGGGTGTTACAATTCAAGGAGCCTTGACTTACGGCCGTTACAGAGTGAATGTGTGATATTATTAAATTTAATTTTATATAATAAATCTTAAAGTCTCCTTTTTTTTTTTTGAAATTTCTTCGAATTAATTCTTCACTTCCACTTGATGTTTTCTTTCTCCATGCAACTTGATTCTACTTTGAATTTTTTTGAATTTTTTCATTTGGAGCAAAGTAAGAACTAAAAATAATTAAGCATAAAATCAATATCTAAAAATAAAATAAGATTTTATTATCATCAAAACACTGATTGAGCCTTTTGAGTTAACAATTTGTTTAGAGATCATAATTTTGATAAAAAGTTTTACAAATATCAGGGAAAGAGACAATCAATTGAAATAAAATAATAAATAAATTATCATGAAATAGAAGTCCAAAAGATTATCATATTATGAATCAAAAGTCTCGTATTATGAACTAGAAGTTCAAAGAATTATCAATTATGATACGAAACATATTTATTGATTTATAGAGATTTACTAAACCTCATGTATAGCTGCTGTAAAATGCTCCGATTCAAAGAAATGTCTCAATGGGATAATATGTTATGCAATGCAATTAATCGATTCTAACAAAATAAATCCTTAAAAAAAGAAATGAGTAAAAGTTAAGATGAACATCCTATAGAGGCGGCACTCTTTAAAAGACCTAAGATATAACTAAATCTTAAAATTCTAGAAGTGTTTCAAGTACTTGAAACAAAGATATCTCAATATGTTATGTTATTGAAAGGAATAAAAAAGATATAATTGTTGACAACAGATTTGCATATAATGTTGATATTGATATTTTCAATAAAGTGATGATCTTAAAACAAAATTTGTTGAAAAACACATATATAAATGGCAAAAACATGCAATTTAAGTGGAATGGCAATTAATTCCAAAATATGATTATTTTGAACTTGTAATCCAAATACTAAAAAAATGAAAGCCAATTAACATATATATTGATATTACAACATATTTATATGGCTAATTTGATAGTGAAACTTATATGAAAATATCAAAAGGATTCATAATGTCTGAAGCATAGAAATACTCTTTAATGTTTGTTCAGTATGATTTAAGTTATCTGTGTAGATTGTAAGTTGCTAAAAATTTAAATATTATTAAAACTCTTAAAGAGTTTAAGGTTATTCATTATTTAATGAAAAAGTTTCAAATGACGGATTAAAACTCCTGAAAAACAAAATTTATCTCAGCTTGTAGTTTAAGCTTTAATCAATTATTAGATTATTTATTGAGTGAATATGTATTCTTACATATCAATTAAGTATCCTAATAACTATAAAATCACTAAATACGAAGGAATGATATAAATTTATTGGTCTTGAAGTACCATATTTGCTATTACATGCATAAGGTAATTATAAAGTTATTAATTAGAACTATATGTTGCATGCATAATTTTCAATTCAATGTTAGCAATATGTGCTTTAACTTATTGACATATTTCATATTTCTTTAAATTAATATTTTAGAAATATTTATTGCATGATTTGATTTAATTCATTTGCGATAATGATATGATTACGTTACATATGTATCGTGAAGTCTATTTAATTATATCTATGCCATTCCTTGGAGTTGAATGTAGTAATACGCTATTACAACCACATTAGTAATGTTTTTGAGAAAATAATAATTACCATTATTGTAACATTAATGATAATCTCACAATCAGGAGTGAAAGATGATAACACTCTCATCACTGAAAATAAAAGAGGATAAGATTGGTGAAAAGAAACCATTTAAGAATTATATGGTTAAGTATATGTAATATACGCAACCATATTGACTAATTTTTTACAAAATCTCCATTTAAAGAAATGGAAAAATATAGAGATCAATTGTACATGTATGTGAATGTACAACGACATCATGCAATCTTACAATATAAGCCTTATATGCTTGTTATTTAATTAATGCATTAATACATTGTAATGTGTGTTTAGGTTCAATAAAATAACATATCTAGAAGATATGTATTTATAATATCTAGAAGATATATAATTTACAAATCAAGAAGATAAAATTTAGAAGATATATGATTTACATGTCTAGAAGATATATGGCTTATATTCAGAAAAAGAATTTTTCTATATATATGATCTTAAATAAGTCAATTTTTGTTATCATTGGGAGGAACATATATGTTTTAATTTTTTTTTCTGAACCAAGGTTTTTGTCCCATTAGGTTTTTCTAACAAGATTTTTAAAAAGGTAGCTCACCAATATATATTATTAATATTGTGTAATCTTTTTTCACTGGGTTTTTCTCCCATAGGATTTTTCTAGTAAGGTATTAATGAAACACATATTTAATAATGGACATCTAAGAGGAAGCATTTATAGATGTCTATAACCCCTAAATTTGATGATATAACTTAATGTAAGGAAATGATAAATGGCTATAATCATACGCGATTGATTGCCCTTGAATAATATCTTTATAAGTTATTGATCATCTCTTAAAGACATCTTGTAAGTTTCACTAACCAATTAATCTAAATTACGTTAGACGCATGATAAACTTATTAATGCAAAATTTACTCTCTTTTTTTTAAGAATTAAATGATAACCTTCAAAATGATGCTCTAAAATAGGTGGAAAGCAATATATACCAACAATTTCATATTTCTAGAGAAGTAACCCTAAAAGTAGTTTCAATATCAGTAAGTTATGATATCTTATTAAATTTAGAAATATTGGAAAGAGATAGAAATACTATTGATAAAGTATTTGCATATATTATTCCTTATGAAATAGTATGTGATAATAAATCCAAGTCTCAAGTTGTAGAAAAATGTCACTTACTAGTAATTCACCAAGGAGGAAAGAAACAATTGAGGGTAAACAAGATTTACATAAGTTTATAGACTAGTTGTCCATGCATCAGAAGTTGCCAAATTTATTGGGTATAATGTTAATAATATTGCTAGCCAACCATTTAGAAATATTTGTTATTCATTAAACAAGTCATCAATATGTATAATTGAGAAAATATGATTTAACAAATCAAAGGAGTACGAATTATTAGTATAAACAACAAAACAATAATAATGCATCATAAAGGAATGTCAATAGTAAAGTTTACGTAAATGACAACTAAGTAGATTTATTTTTAAATGCACGATTAAGTTTAATTTT
>CANXYI010236820.1:0-15805 GCA_948208565.1 Hura crepitans | reverse complement strand
TATATATATATATATATATATATGTCCATACACACACACACACACACACATATATATATATATATATCTTTCACATGCATGTGTAGGCATAGCCATACATTGATGTATAAGAACAATAATGACATAAACAATAACCCTCATAGTATAATAAAAGCATAATTGTACAAGGAAGCTAACAGTCTCTATGTTCAGCTATCAATACGTTACAAACTTAACAAATATGCATAAACATATATAAACAACTTTATTCCATTTCTTATTTCACTTCTTATTATGCATTAATATCCAATTTTCTTGCCTACACTTAAAGACAAAAGCTCTAAACTGGATAACAAAACTACTAGGCCACAAAGGCCATTCTGGACCACAAAGGTCATACTGGACCCAAAGGTCATATACTGGACCTAAAGGTCATCTACAGGACCCGAAAGTCATCTACTAGACCTGAAGGTCATTTAGATACAAATGTAACCTAATAGCTACTATGTTCTCTAATTGACCGGTCAACCTATCCAACCTAGGTTGTTTAGTGGTACGGGTCTACTCACCATATTTATTTATTTCTCTATTTTAAGATAGATTAAATGCATTTTTATCTTTGATTTAGCCAACACATGACCTTAAGGGAATTATTAAATTTCTTTGATTCTACTAACACATTCATACCATCGTACATGCATAATGTTACATCAATCATCACTTAAAGCATAAGCTTCTTTCAAATATAATATACATTATTTTATGCATTTTCTGCATTGTAACATAATAGGCTATTATAACCTCTCATAGGTTATTCCACATTATATTCACTTGATGTAATATGTGATTTTACATCAAGTCTCCATACTTGACCATTTTGACTAATAAGAATCTCATAATCCATCGTATATTCGTGCTAGTCATAACTTTATTCAATTGTTTCCTTTATGAAAGTAACACTTTCATCCATTTTTAACCATTTTATATCAAGCATAGGCATTTACATACTTATCAACAAGCATCATAGACTATCATAAGCATAAGCATAAATGCAAAAGGACTTTGTTATACAATATAACATCAATACAACTCAAAACTTATAACATATATTATCATAACAACATTAATACATACTTTATTATATGCCAATGCATTTACATCCTACACATAAACATATGAAAGCATACATTAAATGTTCATATGACTTTGTGAAAATAAACAATTATTAATATAATCCAATTATATGTTTAAACATTGTTATCACCTTTTTAGCTATACTAATAACATATAATATAGCAAGTATGAACATATGCCTTATCTCTATACACATCATTCTTATATCACAAGCATAAATTTTTCATTTCATGTCATTAAAATTACACGTAGATATAAACTAGAGTAGCATATGCAAGAATCATCATCACATCATTTTTATACCACTTATGTTCATCTTGTATTAGCATTTCATTTAGTTCATGTTTAAGTTTAGATATAAGTGTCATATAAAAACATCATTCTTTCACAATAACACCTCACCATTCAACTATACCATATTTTAACATTACCTTACTCTATTTTATCACTTAACATAATCATAGTACATATAACCCATAACTCAGGCCAGAATAATGATTAAACCCATATAGTCATAAACTTAGCATCATATGTAACCATTCAACGTAAACATTCAATTCCAATAACCTTTATTGCTACATTGCTGCTAGTCTAGCAGCACCAATACTCCAACCATTATTCATTACTTCACTAGCCCATGCATAAGTCATTTGTCCTTGTTATGTTGTTGCTAACCTATGAAATCTATTGTTGCCTGTGTTCTTCAGTAAACCACAACAACAATCAATAGTAACCTTAACCTGCTACTATCCATCTCATCATTTGCTGCAATCCCTTAATTTGCTATAGAATTTCATAGCAACAGCTTGTATTCATGGTTCATGTCAGCAATAAGCATCTGATACCTAACATGGTTCAAAAAAAAGGAAGTCATCTATAAACCATTTCTACGGACTTTTTCTTATAATTTATTGCCAATTTTGAAGAACATATCCACCAAGACATTAAACTTTAAATTGCAAGCTTGACAGTTCTTGATCCCCTCTGCTGTTACCATAATCGGTCTTTCATTTTCCTTATCTAATCAAGGATCTTAGTTTTCTACTTGTTGTTAAAGAAATAGTCCTTACACATACATATAGTAGTGCATTCAACCTAGTAAACTCTATAATTACTTAACAAACTAGTATAATAAATTCCAAAATGAGATATTCAACCTTATTTTGTTTTAGTCAACAAATAATCCCTTTCGAATGACATTCTCTAACCCACTATTTAACTTTAATTGTTTATAATAAAACTCGAGAATTCATAACTAAGATCAATTATACAATTTTGATGAGTTTACTAACATGTTCCACTATGAATTCTCCTTTTTCACCCATTAACAGCTCTGTTGCTATGCCCTTTTGATTTTGTAGTATTTTTATTTTTTTCCTTTTCTTTCTACTTATGGCTTCTCTCTTTTGAAATTCAAAAATCAACCACCAATGCGCGAACTACTGACTCTATTTTTTTCGGTAATTCCATTTCTATCGCATCCTCTTTATTCGATCACTTTCTCCCTTTTCAATTTTCTTCTTTTTATTCTTTCTATTTGTAGTAAGATGCTAAAGCCACTGCTCTCACTGCTTCTACTTTATCTCTTTCACTTTCGACTTGTCTTTCTCGTTTTCCCAATTTCTTTTTCCTTCTCTTTTATTTATTTATTTGGTGTATAGCTACCATAAAAAGGGAAGAAAATATCTTGGCTAATCCCTTTTAAACCCTTCATCATTTAATTTCTATCAATTTTACCCTTTTAATCTTTTTTTATTTTTAATTTTTAAAAATTGTCCCCTTTTCTCTTATGTTAAAATTTTATTCTTCAAATCTTTCAACTTAATCTTGACTCCTAAAAATCCTAATTTTAGTTCCAAAATTCCTTTTAGAATATTTGAGGATCAGTTCGTATAGTCCCCAATCAATTCTGAGCAAAAACACAAAATTATCATATGTCATAAAATCCTTATTTTCCAAATTTTGACTCGCTTATGAGGCCATATGTCTAAAATCATTCTTTTCATAATCTTATTATAAAAACTCCTTTTGTTTTTCCTAACCATGGTGTTTTCGAGTCTCGAACACTATATATGAACCTGAGATTTTTAGATGTTACACTAGCTCTATGGAGAAATGACACTACTAACTCTTTAAAGCAATATGACTTTTTAGCTCTTCAAAACAACTTATTGATGAGCTCTTTAAGCAATATGAAACCCATTATCCAATCTATAGTAGTTTTAAAGTACATTAGGCAGTAATATGAAATGATCATGGGAATAAAAATGATATATGAATAATGAATATTTTAAGCGAAAAATATATACATGAAAAATTGAAATAGTTTATCTCAATTGATATGAGTCATAAAAGGGCATCAACATGTTACTGTGAATATAACAATTAATGATGATATGTAAGATGCATGTTATGTCTTTATGTAAACATGATTCATGATGCCACCCATCGAAGAGATGAGCTAAGATAAGAATATGCATATGAAATATATATAATAATATGGCAAACCAATGGAATATTGATGTGATTATGTTTTATAAAGCTATGAATTGTGCTTATGTTGTGCTGGTGGTTTTTCAAGATAGTTTATATACCGCTAAGCAAGTTTTGCTTAGCGCATTAGTTATTTCCATGGGTACTTCTGTGATGGCATCAATTGAGAAAATTTTACAAGTAGGAATGGTCACGATTAGTTATGGAGCATATGTTTTCATATGATTATTTTTTTATGTATATATGTTTTCTTAAAACTAGTTTTGCTTTTTATCAAATGTTTCTTAAAGTATTTTCTTTAAGGGTTGTGAAGCTACCTTTCTAGCTTATCAAGTGGTTTGTTAATTATTTTTATTTTATGAATGGTTTTAAAAGCCCTTTTACTTTAATTTCTATTTCTTATCGTTTATAAATTGTGGTAATTTGTTAATACATTTCAAAATAGGTTAATTATGAATTATGGTTGATAAGACAAGGTTATTCTTGTCAATATATGTGAGTTGCACAGGTGTTTGAATGTACATATAGTAAATCTAATGCCTATGGCATATAATGTGGTACTCTTACATTAGTGTCTTAAAATATTGATAGAAAGGGCTTCACAATCTCGACCCAACCCAACTTTTTTATGACTCTTAATTTTTTAACTCATTTATGACCCAACCGTTTTGCCCTAATCTATCATGGTGCAACTTGCCCAACCTATTTGCCACATATACACAAAAATATTATTATCATTATTGTTGTTTGTGGCAATGAATGATCTTTTATTTTATAACTTACTATAGTTTCCAAATACAAGAAATAGGCAAATTTATTTTATATTAGACTAATAAAATTAAAACTAAGATAGTAATCTTAAATAAGTTATAAATAAAATAAATTATAAAACATGTTTGAATCTTTTAATTAATAAAATATTTTCATGTGCAAAGCACATGCATAAAAATTAGTTCTTTTATAAGTATATTAGGCCTTTTAAATTTAAAAGCTGAATATATTTTTCATAAAGGCATATTTGAGCTAATTTTATTGCTTTTTTTTGAAAAAAAAGAGTGCTAATTATCTTCTCATTTAATACTTTTTTTTATGTTCTCTACCTATTCAATGACATGTGTATAATAATTTAAATTTTTATATTTTGTGTTTAGAATACTTCATTATACTTGAACATTTGTCATAGAAAGGGTGTAAAAAGTGATAAGGAGAAAGTTTTTAACAATTCTTTAAAAGAAGTATGATTAGATACAAATATATTTGATCTTTATATGATTAGCTACAAATATATTTGGTCCTTATCCTAAACTAGTAGTAGACTCGTGCATTGTGCAATTTTTTTTAAAATAAAATAAAATTTATAGTACACAAAATTTTTTGTGGTTTGTAATTTTCTTTTTTCATGATTTTACATATGCAAGTTTTTTAAATTAAGAAATTTTTATATTATTGCAATTATAATTGAAATTTATTGTTTTAATTTTTTTCTTATTTTCCATGTCATTAAATTTTCATGCAAAAAGTAATATAGATATGTTAGAATATAGCTATTTTGATAAGAACACAACTGTACTATTCTATTTCGTATTTTGCTCTAGTCTAATAATTAACTAGGTTTTCCGTAATCTAATCATATAAGTTGAAATATTCCTATCCAATCTTGACATGTTCTGAGTTGTAATATTCCTATTAGGATTCTCTTTATTATAAATAGTTTTCTATTTTGTTTAGGACTCTACTTGTATAAATGCCTATATTATGAATAAAATATTTATGAGAGGATTTTAGTTCTTCACATAGTATTAGAGTTATAAGTGGTCTAATCAACTCATGAATTTTGTGTTATCTCTCATCCCATAGAAAGAGTATCCACAGTCTATTTCTTGGTGTTGCCTTCTTTCTTGAGTTGTTTTCTTTATACAAACCTTTATTATGCTTTCTTTGGTTTTAACAAGATGAAAATTTAGTTATTTCCTTCAATTTTTAGGATGAAAATCTACTTTATTTCTTAACTTTTTATTGCAAATTGGTGATGGCAACCTATTTTCCTTGAAGCCATAAGAGATCTAACCACCAGACAATCTTTTCTTTGATTTTCAATGGAATGAAAGTCTATGGTTTATTTTCTTTGATTTTCTAGATTAAAATCCATTTTGTTTCGTGATTTTTCACTACAAATTATTGATTGCAGCCTTAATTTCCTTGAAATTATAAGAGATCAAAGCATCCAAGCATTTTTTTTAAGTTGTGATTTATTCTAGACTGTTTACCGTTAATTTATTTGAAATTTGGTTATGAATTTACTTGATTTATTCCTCATTCTCTTTTCTATCGTAATTTTGTTCTTTGTTCATTTTGAGTTTATTATATTTCTAGTAAAAAAATTAGTTCAATTTTATTTCGTTATAATTTTGTTAAGCTTTACTTTGTTATGTTATTATATTTAATTCTAGTTTACTTTGATATGTTAGATTGAAAAAGAAAAATTTTCTATTTTTGTTCTATTCTAGCATTATTTTTATATCGTGTTATATTCTAGCCTATTCTTATTTATGTCAATTTTACACCCAAGTCTATCAAGTTAAATTGTAGTTTTTTTTTAATCAAGTCTTATTGTAAGACCAGCCCTCCACCTTATATACAAGTTGTTCTCATTAAATGACAAGTTGTTTGGTGAAGCCTCCCTAGTACAACTTGCATAGGGATGAAAGATATATGGCATAATATAGCTATTTTTATATAAAAAAAAGTTATGATATTCTTTATCATGTTTTGTTTTAGTTTGATGACTAACTGATCTGATCCTTAATTTAATTGTATGAGCTTGAAAATCCCTATCCAATCTTGATGTCATCTAGAGATTTGGTTGTATTTATCTTTCTAATTTAAATTATTTTTTGAGTTGTAATATTCTGATTATATTGCCATTGCAGATAATTTCTTATTATAATTTCATAGTCTACTTGTATAAATACCTCTATTATGAATAAAATAATTATGCGAGAATTTTAATTCTTCACATGGTATTAGAGTTATAAGTGTTCTAATTGACTCATAGATCCTGTGTTACCTTTCATCCCATGGATAGAGTATCCATAGTCTGTTTCTTAGTGTTGTCTTCTTCCTACAAGTTATTTTCTTTATGATAACCTTTATTATGCTTTCTTTAATTTTCAATGAGACAAAAATCTATTTGTTTCCTTCTATTTTTAGGATGAATATCTACTTTATTTCTTGACTTTTTGTTGCAAATTGGTGATGGCAACCTACTTTCCTTAAAACCATAAGAGGTCTAACCACCAAACAATCTTTTTTTTTATTTTTAATGGAATAAAAGTCTATCATTTCTTTTCTTTGATTTTCTGGATGAAAATCTATTTTGTTTCTTGATTTTTTTGCTGTAAAATAGTGATTACGGCCTTAATTTCCTTAAAAACATAAGAGCTTTAACAATCCAAGCATATTTTTTTAAAGTTGTGATTTGATTAAACTATTTACCCTTCTTTTATTAAAATTTTGGTTATGCCTTTTCTTGATTTGTTCCTTATTCTATTTTTTATAGTAATTTTATTCATTGTTTATTTTGAGTTTATTATATCTCTAGTAGAAAAATCATTTCTATTCTATTTTATATAATTCTACAGTGTTTTACTTTATTCTTCATCATATTTAATTCTAGTTTACATTTATATGTCTAATAAAAAAAAGAAAAATTTTCTATTTTTGTTTAATTCTAGCATTACTTTTGTATTGCGTTCTATTCTAGTCCATTCTTATTTTTATCAATTTTACACCTAAGTCTAACAAGTTGAATTGTAGTTTTCTTAATCAAGCCTTGATGCATGCCTAGCTCTCTACCTTATATACAAAATGTTCTTACTGAGTGATAAGTTATTTAGTAAAGCCTCTCTTATACAACTTGCGGAGGGATGATAGAGGTATGGCATAATATAGTTGTTTTGATAGAACAAAGTTGTGTTATTTTGTATCATGTTCTATTCTAGTTTGATGAATGACTGATCTGATTTGTAATATGATTGTATGAGCTAGAACATTCCTATCCAATCTTGTTATATATGATATAGAGATTTGATTGTGTTTGTCTTTCTAATTTAAATTATTTTTTGAGTTGTAATATTCTAATTATATTCCTATTAAGATTCTTCCTATTGTAACTAGTTTCTTATTATATTTAGGACTCTACTTATATGAATACCTATATTGTGAAAAAAATAATTATGAGAGTTTAATTCTTCGTAAAAAGTACCTTTATAAAAGATAAATATTAAAGAAAAATAAATTCAATTATAAAAAAATAATATTTTTCAATTTAGTATGAATTATATGATTCTCTGTCAAGTGGTTATTGAATTATAATAGTGCTCTAGGTAAAGTTGTTATTGTTTATCTTTCAAGATTGTGTTTGTTTTTACTTTTTATCCTTTTTAACCATTTGCTTCTTCTTTCTTAGATATTTTTAGGTTGTAATAGAAATTCTTTTTTAAAAAATAATAATATTTAATCATACATTAAATTTTTTTATATGTTTTCTCACAGTTTCGTAGAAACTAAAATTTATATGTTATAAGAATCACCTATAGCTCAACGATTGAAAGTCTAGCTACTTTTTTAGTTGACTAGAGTTCGATTCCTACCTCTACCCTCCAAATGATGTAATTATAAAAAAAATGAGTTAGTATGCATATTCTTATAATTGCATCTTAAGTTTCCAATTACTCATTACCAATTACCATTTGAACACAAAATACAAATATATATATATATATATATACACACATATATGTATTAGGATTAGAAAAAGGAAATGAAAAAAAATTGGTTATTGCATAAGCATTTTTTAATTCATTAAACTATGTTCTCATACAAGTTTAATTACGTGTTGCACTTCTAACTACTTTTTTATGCAAAAAAAATGGATAAGGACATTTTAATAAATATCAAAAAAATGAAAGATTATATTAATCAAAGATATAATAAATTAAGCTATGAACTTTTTTCATTCATTTCTAGTTTGATGCACTTACATATTTGAACAGTAATAACTAAATAAGAGAAAATGTATAACTTTATTTTAAATGCCATTTTAGTTATTGAATTTCAATTATAACCCTTGATCGGTGTATATTTTCTTTAATGTTAAATATCTTACAAAACTAAAATAAAATTATTAGTTTAAAGGGATTCAACTTAGGATTTTGATAATAATTAAACCTTAAGCTATTTTTTATATGTCGTTTATTTCATTTTTATAGATTATAGCTCCACTTTGTAGTGAGAAGTTATTTGAAGAAATAAACTTGATGCATAAGAACTTAATCTTGATGAAAAGGGGTTATTCTAAGTGCTCAAGTTTTTAGGATTCGATATTTGTTATATCAAAATGAAGAAGAGCACACACTTACACTTACACTTACACAATATATTTTTGAAAAATATGCATTAAAAGTCTTTACTCATACATAATGGATTTGAAAATGCTTTTCTATATCCTGAAACTAAGTTAGAATAGGTTATAGATAAGAGCAATTGTGTTATAATCTCTTAATCTAATTCAATGTTCTAAGTAGTGATTTAATATCTCTAGTTCTACTAAAAGATATAATAATGGCTAGTTTTTAAAACAACTATTTTGATTATAATTCCTATATTTTTGTCTCAAATAGTCATATTTCACTTTTGATTAGAAATACGAGTTATTTTAGAGTGAGAAAGGATTGGAAAGTTGTGACTTTGCATTTTCTCTATAGAAACTAAGATTTATCATCTTTATTCTCTTACTTCCACACTTGAGCTTCACTATTACACATTTTCCTTAAATTGATTATAGCATTTTCTATTGTAATTGATTAATTTGAGGAAAAATCTTTTCATAAAAGTATTATAATTGGAAAAGGGATCTAGATACTTTTAGATAAGTTCTAACAAGTGTTTTACAATCTTTTACTTTAGAAAAAAGTTGTGTTGTAACTAAAATTAAGCATTTAATTGGTTTTAGTTCTTACCAATCAAAAGAGCTAAAATTGGAGAGAAATTCTAAATTATGTTATCTTAAGGCGTGGATATAGGCATATGTCACTGAACTTAAATAAATTTTTTGTTCAAGCTTTTCTTTTTTTCTCTTGCTTTACTTTTTTATTTTCTATTTTGTTAAGGTTATTTCTACAAATTGCTTAAAAATCTCTAACCTATTTGATTTGAAAAACTAAGTTTTAAATTGAAAAAAGTGTTTCGAAAAAACATATATTTTTTGAAGAAAAAATTTTCAAGTATAACTCCTTGCTATTAAGATCATACAAATTCTATTATGAAGTGTGCATATTGTATTTCATACATCCTATTCAGATTAGATTTTGGAAAAGAGCAACAAAATTTAATCACTCAATTCACCCTTTGACTTGATGGTCATGGAACATAACTAACATAAGAGTTTTTTTTTTCTTTGATTTTATGTGGCATTTCCACTAAAAAAAAAAAGCATTATATTTCTCATTCTTATCAATCTTCAGTTGACATCAACAATCTCTAACCATGATTTGCTATATAAAATTCTATATAAAAAATTCATGGCAAAAGATGTACATGTTAGAATCTTAACTTAATATTATTTGTTGTATTATTGTACATGTTAAAGAAGGGGTGAAAATTAAAAGCTTGTATACATAGCACTTAGAGATTAAATTAAAATTTATTTTTTCATCAATTACACAAATAACCCTCTAAAAGAATATTGAATTGTGATCTCAACCACAAAAAGGAGTAACGCACTAAATATTTTATTATTTGATGTAAATAAAGTATTTTTTAATAAAAATGGAAAAAGAAATGCTATAAAGAGACATTATTCTTCAAAACTTCTGAGTAAACCTAGATATCATTTAACTAAATTAATTGAATTGTTTAGCCCTTAGGAGCAAGAAAAAAATGCAAATCCATTAACAAAATTATATAGTGTTAGTTGATGTCAATATAGGATGAAAAATGGGATTAAAGTATCCAATTCTATCATTTTCAACACTCTACCCACTGACAACCTATATAAAGATGGTAGCATAAGAAAATATATATAGAGGAGATTATAGGTAGTGAAAGATAGAGATAAGCATTCAACTAAAAAAAATAATAGCAAATGAAATTAATGCATGGCATGAGTTTATCTTTATAGTTAGATGAATGAGACATGATAGCAATGTTGTTAAAGTCCGAACCGCCAGTCAAACTAGAAACAAGTTGTTGGTCCGATTTAGTTTAATACAAAAACTTGAATTGAAAAAACCAGATCAACCGATTTGAAAAAAACCAAGTCAAATCGAGAACATGGTTGAACTAAGTTTTCTATTTTCCTTATTTTGCTTCTTTTTTTTTTGAATTTTTGAGAAATATTATTTTAGACTTATAATTTTTTTTCTTTTAGTACACTTTTTTATGACATTTAGGATTCTTTCCAAGTATTTAAATAATTTTAAGAGCAATTTAAGAATAATAATGTTAAAATATTTTAATTAGTTAAGTATTAATTAAAAAAATAAAATAGATTATATTTTAATTGATGGATCACTAAAGTAATTTTAGTATAATTATACTTATATATTTTTTAATTAGAAAATCATAAATTTAAAGATTGAAAATAGCGTAATTAGTTTATTTATTTTCTTATTTAGTTTGAA
Source organism: Hura crepitans (assembly GCA_948208565.1). NCBI lineage: Eukaryota > Viridiplantae > Streptophyta > Magnoliopsida > Malpighiales > Euphorbiaceae > Hura > Hura crepitans. The sequence goes on along the minus strand of CANXYI010236820.1, from coordinate 4,517 downwards.
CAATATTGTAGTAAATTATTAAAAATATTGTCTATGTTATATATACTATTGGGTACTTTTTAATACTAAATTATTTTTTAATATGTATAATTGGATCTCATTAGTTAAAATTCACTATTTAAGGTCTAATAAAAGACAACTAAGCCAATAATCAATGTCAATAAATAATAAAATGTAAAAATGTACTAAAACTACTTTATAGCATACATTACTTTGTCATCATATTAGTTTTTAGTTTTTCTAACACAAAGAAATATTAAATAGTAGAATTTGAAATTTCTCAAAAATTTTAAAATTTAATTAAATGAAACTTATTTAGAGAAATTAAATTTTAATAAAATTAAATGTTTAATATATTGACTAGTATAATTTAAAAAAATTATATTTAATCTAATAAGGTAATGATAAAGCAGAAAATAAAGACATATATGTATTGGGATTCCTACATAATTAAAGAGTAGGGCAAAATAACATACACTAATAGAAGGATTATTAAGGGAATTAATATCCTATTTAAATAGGAGATGTCAAATCTTATTAGGACTAGGACACTTACCATGATAGCAATTGTAAGAGCCTAATAAGGGATATAATCCCACATTATCAAGTACACAATCTAAACTAATTATTAAAAGTTCCCTACTCTTGATAATCACTCGACTAACTTAAGAAATAGAATGCCAAACTCAAGAGAATTAGAGCTAGTTCTCATCTATTTTGCATGCTATTCACAACTACTTCTATGACCTATGTCCAGTAGCCTAAATGGACCACTGTCCCTACAACTCCTATGGTAATTATGCAATTATCAATTGGTGCTTTCATTGGGAGCCATGAGTTAATAGGAAGAAGGAAATCGATAAATCAAAGGTGTAGACCGAATGTTAAAAGATAAAAGGCAACCTATCTTTGACAAAAAAAAAACAACAATGACCAGTTGTTTTGAGAGAACAATCCACCTTTTACCACTATTTCAATCACTATGAATGAGTTGGACAATGCCCTCAATGGGTTCTAGGAATGTATATATATAGAACACTTATAATAAATCCAAAAATTGATATTCAACATCACACTTGACTCTAAAAAGAGCAAAAATAAAAGACACCCTTTTAGGTCTTCAAGTGATCCTAACAAAAAAAAATTGACTTTGCAATAAGAAGAGAAGATATTCTGACTCCTCATCAAGTGATACTAAAACCTTAACCATCAAAAAGTCTAAAGGCAAAAGTAGGTATTGAACAAAATGCCAAATAAATAGCTCTTCAAGTTCCTTTAGATTAAAAACACAAAAACTCAAGAATCAAAAATAAGGTGGTGCAAAGAGAAGAAACATCAAAAGAAAGAACCTAAAAGTAAAAGGGAAGAGAAGCACAGGCTTGACAAATATTTCAAAAACAATTTGTCAAAAAATATAAAGTAGGCAATATAAAAAGCTAGAATTTGGAGAAAGTATAGATTCCTCATTTTGTTAGGAGATCAAAGAAGTTAGATTGCTAAGGCATTAGAGAAAATTTGAATGGAGAAGTACAAAGAAAAAGTTTATCTAAGAAACCACCTATCAAAACATCTAATGGTTATAAATATTTAGACTTCTAATGATGCAATCATATGCAAAGCTAATCTTGAGACTTAATAGGGGGATGAGCTAAAATGGTTACATGATCTACCATTAGAGTCAATAACATCTTTCAAACAACTATCTAAAAAGTTCAAAACAAGATTTGTCATCTAACTGCGAAGCAAAAAGATGGTGACCGACTTTTAAAGAGTAGTGCAAAAAGATGACGAGAGCCTTAGAGGCTTTGTAAAGAGGTTCAATGATTTTACATTAGGTGTAGAGCATTTAAATCTAGAATTAGCCATTGTAACAATGACAAACAATGTTAAAATTACATGGCTATGTGACTTTTTGGTGATTAATTAGCCTACCAACTTTAAGCAGTTAATGGATTTAGTGAGATAATTTATAACCCTAGACAATGTAAGCAGAGTTGACGAGAGGTATCTATCGGAGCTTTATATAAAAAAAGCAAGATAAACTTAAAATTATTAAAGCAACTAGCCCTAAAAAAGGAGTCCCAATAGGAAAAGTTCCCCTAATTAAAGAGAAGATGATAAATGCAAGAATAGGGAGAGATTTCATCTCACCCTATTAAACACCACTTTAGCAAAGCTGTTAATATGGGTAAATAAAAATCATGTCACAATAAATTGACCTAAAAGTGTAAGCAATATATTGTATTAAAGGAGAGATGACAAATTCTATGACTTCTATAAAGATGTTGGCCACGAGATAAATGAATGCTAACATCTCAAAAAAGAAATCAAAAGGCTAATTTAAATGGATCACTAAAGAGATTTATAAAAAGGGATTTATTGGTTTAATCCTAACTTATAAAAGAAAAAATAGTCCATCAAGAAGGCACGACTCTAAGAAAAATGATGATAAGCCTAAAAATGAAAGGGTCACCGATCAGCCATAGGCAAGAGTAACAAATGTAATCTCTAGAGGTACATCGTATAGGGATATTAACAATAAAAGGAAGAGATCAAATCAGGGAGTATATTTAATAGAGGAATTAGAGCTAAACACCCTAATCTCTATATCTACAAAAGACACATAAGATATTATAGTCCCCTATAAGGACACCCTAATTATATAGGCATATATAGCCTACTTCCTAGTAAAAAGAATATTGGTAGATAATGGAAGCACTATAAATCTTATAACTTTAAAAGCATTCAAAAAGATAAGGTTGCTTGTAAAAGACTTAAAACCCGTACTGACACCATTAATCAATATAGGTAGCTCAACAGTACTAGTACAAGGATTTGTTGATCTATATGTAGGCCATAGGAGTAGTAACTTGCATACACTACATGGTCATAAAGATACCTACAGATAAAACAGAGATAGTAGTATATAGAGATTAAAAGTAACCAAGAAATCATATGTGGCAATGGTAAAAGAAGCAAATTCTACCTACCATGAAGCAAATTAATGAAAAGAGAGAATGCTTTAAGAAAGTAGATGTTTTCGAAGTAAGCTTGCGACAAAAGTCAAGAGTCATTACTTGATGTAAACTAAGAATCAATGAGATTGGCATAAGTGTTTTAACCCAAGATAAGGACCAAGTCATTAATCTTCAAAGAACTAGGTTCATGCAGGCAGTTATTAGTCATATGTCTAATAATTCATATGCGTTATTCATATCTCTCTGTAAAACCATGATTTTTTATTGCAATGCAATATTCCTAAGATCTTAGATTCACATCATACATAAAAGTAATATAATTATGATAAAATTAAATAAAAATTTATAATAACTCATAATATAAGGTTTTCAACGATGTAACTACTTCAACATGCATTATAATCTTTATGTAATTACACTATCACTTATATAAAATGTGGAAAACATGATTGCAACTTTAAAATATGAATTTAACAACTATTATTATGTGAAATCATGTAAAGAAATATTAAGATTATATCCATATGAATAATAAAAAATTCAATTGTATGGAAAAACATGATTTTAAATGCAACTAACCATATACAGCTTATGAAAACATGATTTTCATGATGAATAATGCATATTCTAGCCCTCTATAATGATAGAACACTAAATTTAAAAAAAAATCTCCCCCTAAAACTTCCTTGAATTGAACTAACACTCTTGCAATAACTCTAGACTCACTAAATTTTCATAATATTTTGAATCAATGAAATTCAAAATAGTGAAGCTCTCAAGAACTTATGGAAAGCTCTAAAGAAATTATCTTTCTTGATTTAAGTGTTATGTGTGTCCTGATTATGGAGGGGATGCTATTTATAGGCTTTAACTTAGGGTGTTTATATCCTTTTTTAACTCTAAATAATGTATTTAAGCCAATCAAAAGCTTAGTGATATAATTCTAATCAAAAAGTATGATTCTAAAGCTCCACTAGTTTGATTAGAATAAAATTTGGACTCTTTTAATTAGGTTTTAGAAATAACCATTACACAGATGATAAAATTGCCACACGGATGATATGGAACCATCGCACAATGGTTTCCTTGATTCAAGAAATATTTGTGCTATTTTGAGCTAAAAGTGGGGCTTCTCAGCTTTTTTATTTGGTTTTTTCTCTTATATAAATTTCTAAAGATCATTTACATATTCCTCAACTATTCTATACTCACTTTTAACTCTTTTTCATTCTAGTGGTAAAATGACCATTTTTTACCCTTAAAGAGAATTCTCACTTTTTTAGCATTCTTTCACAAAAAGTCAATTTCTTTGGTAATCATTATTAGGCATCTTAAAAATTAGGGACTAAGAAGTCGATGCTTACAGTTTGCCCCTACTTTAATGAAATTTGTGAAAACATTCTCATGTGCTAAAGATTTTATTAAAGGTTTCTGAGAAATTAATGAGATTAAGAATTGAGAAAATACTTACCTGAACACTTAGCTATCCTTGGTGTGGTGAAAAACTAATCTTTTGGGTATTCGGACTGTGTATCCTCA
>CANXYI010236801.1:0-16777 GCA_948208565.1 Hura crepitans | reverse complement strand
AATCAGTGACCCAATTTCTAAATGTACAATGTACTTGTCATATTTCTTTTAAATACTACAATTTACTTCTTATACATGGAAAGGTGACATAACTGCTTTAAGTATAATACACACTTGTTTGATAAGGGATTGATAAAAGTTACAATACAAAGAAGGCATATTATTTAGGCATAAATAAGATCTGAATTTTGAACCATTCTGGTATAGAAGATCAGAGGTCCTAGTGTAGAGGCCAGGTGGTGACTCCATTAACCACTCTCATCCCCGTTATAATAACATAATTCTCTATAAGAGAGCCTAAGGCTCATTATGTTTATGTTGAGTTTGGAGGGTCAGGAGGACCTATGTGAGTTAGAGATGTATGTATTGAGTTTATAGAAGTTTTTATAAATAGGAAAAAATATGGGAAAGTGTCCTAGTACAACAGTTATGCTATCGACTTTCTAATATGATGACCCCATGGTTTTACCTTGATTTACATGCTAAAAGGGTTTTAATATTTTTATTTCATATTTGAGTCAAGAAATGTTTTCTTATATAAAATTTTTAAATTTTAAGCGATTTTAGATAATTAAAACTAGATATCGTTTCGCATACACGCATCTCCCATTCAGGTCTGGTGTATGGATCGGGAAGAGGGCACCACAGACTATATAAGACAACACTTAGGCACCCTAAGAACATAAGAAAAATATTGGGTTTCAAAAATTCTTACTCAAATTAAAAAGTGTTACTATTCATCATGGCTTAATATCGAGCAATTCTCTTGGTTTTCTTCGAATTTCTCGTTGCTAATATGCTTTAGAGACTGTGGGGCACCCAAAAATGTTTCAAATCAAATTAAATTGACCTTAGATGAAAGGTTGAAGGATAAAAAATGGTAAGGAGGATGGCTTGAAGCATTGGCTTCATAAAGGAGGGAGGAGGGGAGGAGAAATGGAAAAATGTTGACAAAAATATTATGTTTGACCCTTTATATAATTTTTGAAAATTAAATACATTTTCCAAATTTTTTCCTCTCTTTCTTCCCTTTTTCCTTCTATTTTAAGCTTAATTAAGTCTCAATTAAATATTCAAACATTCACTTAATTTAAGCACTGCAATCCTCTAAAAATTGAAGATCAAAAAATGAGAAAAATAGAATTAAATTGCCACTTCTTATGTTACTTGATTTTAGTAAAAATACTCTCGACCTCCAAAAATTTCAATTCTAGTGCCAACGGACAAATTATAATTTTTTAGTATCAAGTTGTATTAATCCCAAAATTTTCTGAATAACTTTTAAAATATTTTATTGTTCAACTTTGCCTTAGTCACTATTCACAAGTCGCTGCTATAAAAACTTTCTTTGTGTTTTTAACTAACCAAACGACTTTTGATTAGTTTGAAACTTTGCCAAAATTAATTTATGATTAATACTTCCATTCAGTAGCTTGAGTGTATCTCGAGTCTCGAGAACATTATTCATCTCAAGAAAATACTATTCACAAAAGTTGAGATTTTTGGGTCGTTACATTAACTCATATTAACATAAGGCTTGCAAGTCTTATATTATTGAGAGATTTCATCTAATTAGGACTCATTAGGGTTGCATACTTTGGTATGCTCATGCAAAGGGATTTCATATGCTTTGGCATACACATGCATATTTAATCTCATTCAATCATACATATGATACTTAATCTATAACGCCTGAAAAAATCCTCGTTTGATGAATAGTCACTCTCGAGGCTAACACAATAGTGTTTCGAGCATTAAAGAACAACTTACTAGCAAATAGGGATTTTGGTCAACTAAACTTTAACCAACCAAAAATTGGTGAAAAAGAATGAAATAAAAATTTTAGTAGAACCAATAAATCATTTCGAGCTAAGAATGGAAGAATAGTGACCTCAGTTAGGGTTGTGCCGGGACGACTTTAGGAAATGCTCAAATGGACTCGAAAATATCATGCCTTGAACCTCAAAAATTCCAACAAGTATGATGGAGAAGGAATTTTAATTTTTGAAGGTCGTTTAATGTTCTTTTTGAATATTTTATTCTGATGGATGAATAGCATCAAAAAGTCCACTATTGAATTTTGACTTAAAATTTTACGTGGCCCTTAACGACACTAGGTGAGGATTTTTAAAGCTAAATTGAATATTTTTAGAAGTCTAGAGAATATTGTATGAATTTTTGAAGATTAAAATGGCATAGCGAATAGTAACCCTAGCTCTCGAAGGAGTTTTAGGCTAAAATTTTATAGGACACTTAATGAATTTAATCAAGGATTTTTGGAATAAGAATTATGATTTTTAGAGGTCTATTGAAATTATTTTGAATTTTCAAAGTTTAAATCAAAATAGGATTAATTTGGGCTATCCGATCGATACATGGTGCAATCGTGGCCATCCACTTTGCCTATACATTTAAAAGGACATGTGTATGCATGGATAGTAGGAAAAGAAGCCCTCTTCCTCCAAAACCAAGAATGGCCGACGCCATTCTCCATGGATGCCCTCCCCCATTTTTTGCTTCTTTCTCTCCTCCCATGCCAAAAACACACAAAAATTATATAGTTCTTAACTACCATGATTCATTGAAGCTATTCCAAATGACAAAATTGGAAAAGGATGTCCAAAATTTGAGTTATGAGCATTTGATGAATAGTACCCTTTTTGGTGAGTATGGTTCTTTTCAAGGTTTTATATTTTTCTTAGGGAGTATTTGAGGCATAGATGTTATCCATGAGAAGAGTTTTCAGTTTAGTGTTATGCATAATTTTGTAAGAATTTTCAAAGGTTAGAACCTATTATGGAAATTTTTGAAATGGTGGTTAAAGGTGGAGAAAGATGGATTCATTAGTTTTGGAGTGGCTTCAACATGACTAGGAGTCCACTATAAGTGAATTTAACTAAAACATATCTTGTATGTTAGGAAAATGAAAAATTAAAGTTTTAGGTATGTGTATAGAAGTTAGGTTTACATAGGTGTTCATGTGTGTGTGTGTATATGAAATGCATGTTAGGAGGTGTAATTTGAGGAGATAAGATGTTATGGATGTGAATTGAAGGTGGAAAAGATGTGTATGGATGTGTTACATGCATGACTAGGTATATGTTATTTATGCCATGGCATGGGTATATATGTATGGCACGGTGGCATGTGAGGTTAGGATGGCAATATGATGTATGATATATGAGTAACATGGAATGACTAAGAAATGATATGGTTATGTGAAGAGAATTACTAGGGTATGATGTGTGAATAATGTATATAGGATGGATGTGTAAGAGCATGCAATGTAATAAGTAGAGTTAAAAATGGTAGATGAAAGAATAAGGATTTAATGAAGAGATGTGATTTAAGATTTAGGGTTAAATTAATGAATTAATATGCTAAGATAAATATAATGTTAGATGGGGTGAAGTATTTTACTATATAAGGGATTGAGGAGAAAGGGGACTGAAAATAGAGTAATAGGTTGGTGAGAAAAAGATTACCAAACAAATAGTAGCTTTTATGCAAAAAGGACCTATAACTATCTAGGAAATTACAATGACCTGTAACTAATTGGAAAATATGAATGGATGAAACAATTTAATATCTATGTTCGAGTAACTTGAAAATAATTAGAATAAATATTTGATAAGGTGAAAAAGTGATTAGCTGAATTAAAATTTAACCGAGATGGGTTAGAGAGTTGCACAGTTAATAAAGAGCTGAAGAAATAAACCATAAGATAAGATAGGAAATTGTTAATACATAAGTAATGTATGGGCAGAATTTAAGAAAATTAATATATGGAAATTTCGTGGATTTTGAGATATAAGAAGAGATTGTAATTAATAAAGACCTAAAGATAAGTGTATGGGATAAACCTTATACAGAATTCCAAAGAGTTACGGAGCAAATTATTAGTATAACACCCCCTACCCATTTCTACCTAAAACGGGCAAGGTGTGCTACTTCCTACTGAGGTCACCTATCCTAGGATTTCCCTAAGGGTCTTTAGTTTAACTTTTACTTAATTTTAACTAAGTTTGACCATCTGTTTGAGGGTGGAATGTGGTACTATAAGTCAATCGAGTACCCAAGGCTTCTTATAACTTCTTTCAAAACTTAGAAGTGAATCTTGGGTCTCAATTTGATATAATTGCTACAAGCACTCCATGCAACCTCACAATCTCATCAACTTATAGCTTAGCAAATTTCTTGAATGAATAATCCATCCTTACAGGTACGAAGTGAGCTATCTTGGTCACCCTGTCTATGATCACCCATATGGCATCGCATCTATTCCTTGTCATCGACAATCCCATAACAAAATCTATAGTGATCTTCTTCCATTTCCATTCTAGAATTGCAATTAGGTGTAGTAATCCAAAAAGAACCTGGTGCTCTACTTTCACTTGCTGACATGTCAGACATTATGCCATGTACTTAGCTACCTCTCGTTTCATCCCAAGCCACCAATAGTGAGACTTTAATCTCAAATACATCTTCATGCTACCTAGGTGCATCCAGTATAGAGCCTCATAAGCTTCTCTCAAGATCTGTACCCTCAACTCATCAACATTAGGCACACACAGCCTATTCTGATAATATAGGCTTCCATCCTCTACTATGTCAAAACCTATAACCTTCCTTTCTTTGACCTTATCCAGCATCTACACCAAGTGAACATCCTTCATTTAGGCTCTCTTCACTAGCTGTCTAAAGTCCACCTTGACTTGCAACTCAACTAACACTACACGATCTGGTGTGTACTCCACTCTAGCATGCATCGATCTTAGTGCAGCTATTATTTTCTAACTTAGCACATCTATAACCACATTCACCTTGCCTAGATGATAGTCGATCAAGCAATCATAATCCTTTATCAACTCCATCCATCGTTTTTGCCTCAAATTCAACTTTTTCTAAGTAAGCAAGTATTTCAAGCTCTTGTGATTGGTGTAAATGTAACATCATTCCCCGTATAGATAATGTCTCTATAGCTTCAGTGCAAAAATGATGGCTATCAGCTCTAAATCATGTGTTGGATAGTTCTTTTCATGTGGCTTAAGTTACCGAGAAGTATGGGCAATCAACTTTCCTTCTTGCATCAACACACGACCAAGTCCATTGTGTGAGGCATCATTATAGATTACAAACTCCTTACCCTGTTCTGGTTGTGTTAGGATAGGAGTTTTAGTCAGCATCCTTTTTAGCTTGTCAAAATTGACTTGACACTTGTCATCCCACTCGAACTTTACATCCTTTCGAATTAACCATATCAATAGAGTGGCAATCATTGAGAATCCCTTTACAAATCTTTGGTAGTATCCTGCCAATCCTAGGAAGCTTTAGATCTTTGTCACATTCTTAGGAGGATTCCATTCCAATATGGCCTTCACCTTACTCAGGTCTACCCTGATACCTTTAGTTGAGCCAATGTGACTCAGACTTCTTCTAGCCAAAATTCACACTTGCTAAACTTGGCATACAACTGCTTTTTCTCACAGTGTTTGTAGTATAATTCGAAGGTGTTATTCATGTTCTTTTCGGGTTCTCGAATACACCAGTATGACGTCATTGAACACCACTACAAATTGATCTAAGTACAGCTTGAACACCCAGTTCATCAAGTCTATGAATGCTGTAGGGGCATTAGTGATGCCATTTGTGAGCCCAAATGGCATCACTAAGAACTCATAATGCTCGTTTCTAGTTTTAAAGGCCGTCTTAGGAATATCGCTTCCCTTAATCCATAGTTGATGATACCCCGATCTCAAGTCAATCTTAGAGAAGACACTGGAACCTCTCAACTAATCAAAGAGATCATCGATTCTAGGTAGTGGGTACTTATTCTTAACTATCACCTGGTTCAACTGCCTATAATCGATGCATAATCTAAGGGATCCATCCTTCTTTTTCACAAATAGCACTAGAGCTCCCCACGAAGACACACTAAGCCTAATGAAGCCCTTATCTAGCAACTCTTGCAACCATGCCTTCAATTCCCTCAACTCCATTGGTGCCATCCTATAAGGAGTGATTGAGACTAGGTTCACACTCGGGTACATCTCAATCTCGAACTCCAACTCTCGATATGGTGGCAATCCTAGTAGGTCATTAGAAAACATATCAAAAAACTCAGATACAATTGGTATCTGATCCAAGCTAGGGGTCTGGATAGTAGTATCTACCACCGTAGCTAAAAAAGCCTCACATCCCTTTTGGATGAGTCTCTTGGATGTCATGGCTGAGACAAATTATGCTGGAAGTCTCTGTTACCCATAACCATCATGTCTCTACCCTATAGGGTTCGAAGACTTAACCTCTTCTTTTCACAATCTATCACTACCTTGTGCTCTGACAACTAGTCTATACCTAATATCACATCGAACTCATGGAAGGGAAGCTTAATCAGATCAGTAGGAAAGGTCCAACCCTAGATCATTAGAGGATAGTGTCTATATACAGTGTTCACTATCACACTTTGACCGATCAAGTTGCTCACTTGTATATCTAGGTTAATATGCTCTAGTTCCAAGTCTATATCTGGAGCTTGTGTAATGCATATGTAGGAATGTGTAGATCTTAGGCCTATCAAAGCTAGTATTGAAGTGTCAAGGAGAAGAAAAGTACTATCAATGACATTAGGAGCCTCTACCTCCTCTCGAGCTCGAATAGCATACTGCCATGCCGGAGCTCTAACCTCTAGTCTACCACTCTAGCTAATGGTAGCCTACTCCTATCTGGGTGGCCTCGCAGGTCTACCAGCTATGGCTACTACTAATGCCTGTGTTTGCACTGCCTCTACGAGCCTTTGGGGACACTCTTTTTGCCAATGATCACATGCCCCATAAATTAAACATACTCCTCTTCTCCCCTAACATTGACCCCAATGCTTCCTCTGATAATTCTCACACACCAAGGCTGCACCCCTAGCTATAGATATAAGGGCGCTTGATGCCTGTTGTGAAGGAGGTGGTCGAGGTCTAGAAGAGTACCCCTGACTGGCCCTCTGTAACTGGCCCTACCTCTATGACCATGGGCCCTGCTACCTCTGAGATGGCTAAGCCTGCTGACCATCTCTCAGTCTCTTGCTCCCACCTAGAGCTGAGCTCGTTTGGCCTGCTGTGAAAGACCTTTTTCTTTAGAACAACTCCTTCTTCTCTTAAACCATATTCTCCAAGTTGTAGGCAGCAGTGACCAACTTCGAAAAATCCATGATATTGGAGGTAGAAATCTGCATTCGAATCTCTATATTGGGGCCCTTCTTGAACCTATTATACTTTTCCTCATCAGTTAAGAGGAACTCAGTTGTATATTGACTCAAGTGGTCGAAGTCCTTCTCGTATTCTAATATCGACCTCCTACCTTGTTTTAAGTTAAAGAACTCCTGCCTTTTCTTATTGATGTAAGAGTCTGGAATATATCTTTTCTTGAATTCCTTCTAGAAGAATCCCTAGGTTAGCTCACTAGCTATTTTTCCCCTCTTCAGTTTGTCCCACCAGTGGTATGCCTCCTTTTGCAACAGTGATGTGGCACACCTCACATACTCAGTCTCTGGGCACTTTAACTCTTCCAAGATTCTTGTTATTCTCTCCAGCCAATACTTCACCTTAGCTGCATCATCCTTTCATGCTCCCAGAAAGTCTATAGCTCCTAACTTCTAGATTCTCACTAAATAAGTCTTTTGTGGCACTAGAGGAGCTGTTAGAGGTGTAACTACCATAGGCACTGGCACTAGTGTCGGGGCTGGTGCTGCGGTTTGTCTCAACAAATTCACTATCTGCTATAACAACTTAGGGGAAGCTTGTGCCACAGGTACAGGCTATGGCTGAGGCTAAGGTGGTAGCTATCTCTATGCCACGTCACTCAGATTAGGGGTGGTTGCACTCCCTTCAGGTCTATGAATGGTTATAGGTGCATAACTGGCCACCTCCTCCCCTTTATCTGGTGGTGTTCATTCACTCATCATGCTTTAACTATAACAAAATAATGATCAGCATCAGACAATGTAGCTTGACTCCACTAACATCCTAGACTCATGCACTCATGTAGCGAACAACTAAACCCACTCTAAGACCACTAAATGTAACATCCCCTACCCATTTCTACCTAAAATAGGCAAGGTGTGCCACTTCCCACTGAGGTCACCCATCATAGGATTTCCCTAGGGGTCTTTCATTTAACTTTTACTTAAGTTTGACCAGCCCCTTTCTTTAGCCCAACTGATGATTTATTCCCTAATTACTGTCTATTTTGGTCCATTAAAATTTCTATCAGGCACTATCAGACATTCATAGAAAATTGGCAGCATAACTACTACCCTGGTCACTACCCTCAAACTAACCTGTAAGGAAACACACTTCTAATTTAACATCCATCCTTATTTCTCCTCTAGACCCTCTAGTTCTCCAGAAAACAGCCAGCAACGCAACATAACATTCAATTCACAAGTCATAGGGTCATAGACCCATCAACACATAGGCATGCATAACTAGACATTCATTCTTATACACAACTATACATTCATTCAGTTTATGGTTCTATTTGTGTACATATCCCATAATACCCACTCTATCTACATATGTGAGTGCATTTCTATATATACATAACTCAAAAAGGAAAACAAAATACCAAGGACCTCTAGCAGCTACACTGGCAATGGTGTCTGATACTTCTCAGTCCTCTGCCTATAGCCTATGCATCAGAACACCGACATATTGAGTACAATACTCAGTGGTGGAATAAAATAATTATATTATGTCACATCATGAAATATGCAATAGGTTATGTTCCACTCATAGTAAGTCATCTTAAAACCCTAGGTCCATTTATGCACTTAAGTCATCTTACTTATGTGATTACTTATTCATTTATCCATCCTCATAGCTATCGTTATCCTTTTACAGGCCCATAGTTAGACTACACTTTAAGACACTTGACAGTGGGATGCGTCCTATGTAGTGGTCCACTTTTAGGGCCTAGATAGTTGCACCTACCTCGCCCGATAGCAAGGACCCATCCGTAGACCACTCTCAATATTGGACTAGCAGATAGCAGGGACTCGTCCATAGACCACTCACAATATCTACGAATCATAGCAGCAACAACATAGATGTAGATAGTAAGGACCTGCTCGTAGACCACTACCAATATCAACAATTACACCAATCACTATGCAGAGTACATCATACTATCTCAGCGACTGCACCCGCCACAACCAATACAGGGTAGTGGGCCCTAAGGGGATCGACTACCTAACAACTGCTCTATCCCTTAGTTGACTGGTCAACCCATCTAGTGGGTGTCTAATTGATGGGCCATTAACCATTTTAGACTAGATTCATTATTAATTTATCCTTAGGTTACACTTCTAGACCTAATTCACATAATTAATTATGACTTTGCCACTGTCACAAAATTCACTATTCCTTTAGTTTCTGCAACTGATGCTATTCATTTGGTCATTTTCTTACCTCGTGCCTTTTATTATCCTTACCATACAAGCTTTATTTTCAAGGTTTCTTTGCCTTATTATTCTCACATTATTTCCACCTTATACCATATCCTAATTTACTAAGTGTCCGCTCACATTTCCACCTTTACTTAGGCCATATTTTAAGCTACGTAACATGCAAATTTTAGGTCATTTTGCTCACTATTTTCACACTTCATTTCCACAATATTAGCACCGCATTTGCATTCCATATTCAACCACACATACTATGTCATAATTCCATACAAGATAACATGCACTAATGTACACGCACAAGCATGACATAGTATAATTGAGTTATTCCACATACCTAGGGTCTATGTACACCCCTTTTTCCATCACTTTGAGCTTGAGTTTGTTGGTTTCTCTTTCCTCCTTTCTCAAACCCTAAATATAAATAATTCTAACTTAGAAAAATTTCCAAATATCAACCATAACTCCAAATGGAATTCTAAAATCATAAGGAATCTTAGAATCCCCTAAACTACCTATACCAAAAAAAAATGGAATTTAGGGTCATTTACTTAATTTGGGCACTATTCACCTAAGTGTAAAAATCTCAAATTTGGACTCCTTTCTTCAATCTTTTGATGGAATTGGTATCTAAAATTGATGAAGGCTTTAATTATATATAATTTTCATGAAATTTGGTGGGGGATAGAAGAGAGAAAATATGAAGACAATGGTGGTTTTGGTGGTAATGGCATCGGCTTGGTGTGTTTGGGGAGGTTAAAGATGGTTGGTTTACATGTGTGGTGTACACACATCTGTAACCTTTTATGTATGATGGGTTAGACCCATTGGATTGGGCCAAATGGCCCCCAAACCAATTTTTAACATTTTATGTCACATTTTTGCCCAAAAATTCATAAAATATTCTATAGGATTCAAAAAATTCAAATTTTAGTTTTAAAATTCCTCAATTAAAGAGACTAAGGTCCATGTAAAATTTCAGGTCAAAAGTCAACCACTGACTTTTTAGCACTATTCACGGCTAGAATAAAATATTAAAAAAAATAGCAGTTGACCTCAGAAAATTCTAATTCCTCCTCCATCATACTCAGTGGAATTTTTAAGGTTCAAAGTATGACATTTTTGAGACTATCCAATCACATCTTAAGGCTATCCCAGCTTGATCTCATTTTATCTCTGTAAACAGTAGTTCTTAGCCTAAAATGAATTATTGGTTCTACTAAAATTTTTAGCTCATTTGTTTTCCCTATTTTTAAGCCCATCAAAGTTTATGACCAATATGCTAGTCATTGGACTTGAAATAATGACCCGCACCGCGAGGAACATTACTTAGGCCCGTATAGGACTGTTCATAAGACTATCACATATCAGAATGGAGGGAAGATGGTGACCTTATAAGTAAGGCCTTGGTATCCCTAGTTAGCATGCTTTTGGGTATTAAGGGTTCGGATCTCTATCAGAACTTCGACATTAAATGTGTTTCGGTGAGAGCAGTACTAAGATGGGTGACCATTTAGGAAGAGACAAATCCGTGAGGCCTGGTGGGCCAAAGCGGACAATACTAACTAGGTGGGCTAGGCCGTTACAATTAGATAGTACAAAAAATGAATATTACTATAAATATAATAATAATGAGAATAAATTACTAAATTTAGGAACTAAATTATTGTAATACAATACAAGTAAGAGGTAAAATAAAAGTCGTAGAGTATAATAGTTTGGGAAATATGGAAGAGAGGTAAAATGAACTTAAATTAGTAGAAAAGAGAAACCAAAGCTTGGTGAAAAAGGAAATACAAGACAATTAAATGACAGTAATCAAATGAATGGTATTAGAATTGAGGATAAGATAATTTGATGAGACTGGAAAGATGTTAAGTGAAATCTGATTAATAAATAAAGTTGTTCAATCAAAGATATGATTTAATATAAATATTTCTAATATGTAATATAATGGGTTTGAAGAATAATTAAAAGAGGGAACCTTGGGATTGATGGTTGCTTATACACTAGATAGGTTGACCGGTTAACTAGGGACTAACAACTGCTAGAGGTTGAGTCTATATAGATTTTAGCCTGTGTATGGCAGGTGTAGTAGTTGAATATTGATTTGAGCTTGCATGCTCTAGATAGGAGGCCTATGGCTGATCCCTGATACCCACTCATGGGTATTAGGAGGTCTACGGACTTAACCCGACTACCCACTTGTGGATATTAGGAGGTCCCATGGGGCTGATCCCTACTATCCACCAGATGTCTTGCTTATACTGATTGTATTGGGATATTGGGAGGTCCCACAAGGCTAATCTCTGCTATCCCCTTTTTAATATTAGGAGGTTCCTCAGAATTGATCCCTGCTATCAAACGAAGGGGTGTACAGACACCAAGGTCCAAAATGTGGGCCACTATACAATTTTATCTTTTGTTCGGTTCTCAGACTGGGTTAGTGCAACTGCCAAGGTCTGAAATGGGGGCCACTGCACATTATGATTCCCATTATTGACTAGTTAGGAGTTCTTTCTGAATCTTGTGGGTATAAAAAGATTAATAAAAGAACTTGAATGATATTATTAAGAAATTTGCGATAGAAATAACTTAATTGAGATATCCTAGGATTAAACGAAGTAAGAACAAATGATAAGCTATAAAGAGAGGGATTTAATAAACTTATGTGATCATAATGAGATTACTAGAAGGGAGTAAAAGACTAATGAAATGGTGAATGCTTAGGAACACACTTATATAGAAAATGGTTATAAAAGAAATTATCGAACATAAATAAAGTTGATAGTAACCTATATGTGTATACACAATAAATAGAGTTGAATAATGGAGATTGATCAAGGAGTAGTAAGAATAGTTGGCTAAGTTATATAAGTCAGGTAACTTAGGCATGGTATAGAGTAAATATAATGAAGGAATGTTGGTATAGACTACAGTTAAATAGTACTAAAATGATACATAAAGGAGAAATAGTATCTAAAACCCCAAGTTAAGTGCTTAGTTGAGGTAATATAATTCAATTAATGAATAATCTTAACTAAAACTTTTAATAAAGAGATTGGACTTAATGAATAGATGTTGCTAGTAAATGATTATATGTGCTTGCATGTGATAGAGATACATGGTATGTTTGGTTAAATTCACCACTGAGTGTATACTTAGCGTATCGGGTGTCTAATGCGCAGGTGGTAGATTTGAGAAGTACAATGAGAACAACCAGTAATACAGCCGACAACTATCTAGGTATGATATTATCTGATTAGATTATGTTGCTTTAATGAAAAGAGGCACTCGAGCATGTTATTATGGGTAGTTGGGTGTCATGATGCTTAGTTGACTAGCATAGTAACCTTCAATAGTAAGAAATGAGTTTTTCGTTGTAATAACAGCTTAGACTGAAACTTGGTAGTAAAATCAAGTATAGGTATATCATGTGCCTAAGAAGTTACCTTAGACCACCAGAACTGTTAAATGGAATTTTTAGCCTGAATAAGAGAAACCC
The DNA here is from genome assembly GCA_948208565.1 of Hura crepitans. Classification (NCBI taxonomy): domain Eukaryota; kingdom Viridiplantae; phylum Streptophyta; class Magnoliopsida; order Malpighiales; family Euphorbiaceae; genus Hura; species Hura crepitans. The sequence goes on along the minus strand of CANXYI010236801.1, from coordinate 3,821 downwards.
AAGTAGAAGTTGAATGAAAAACCCCTGGAGAAATCTAAAGATGGGTGACATCACGGGAAGTAGCACACTTTCCCTATTTTCTTCGAGAATAGGCATAGGGTGTTACCTTTAGTGGTATTAGAGTGGGTTTAGGCAGTTCTAGATAGTAATGCATGAGTGCCTTAGGAAATTCTAGATATGGACAGTCGCCAAACTACTGGTAATTGAGAATTGTTGATACGAAATTAATGAAATAACTATGTGAACTTCTTAGAATAGAAAATAGTGAGCTAAGGTAATAGTGCTATGATGCTGTAAGGTCCTCTTCCTCCTAAATTAAGGCTACTATTGTTGATAATAAAGCTATAAAAAGGTGATAGTGCCCTAATAGAGGAATATATGGCTTTGTGGATAAGAGAGATGGTATGGTTATTTAAGCAAACAGAGAATAAGAGCACTTGAAAGAAGAAAGCATAGTGCCTTTGTATATCAAATAGTGAATGTAACATAACTATTAGGTAATTAGGGCTCCTGATAGGAAGGGAAAGGTGAAAATCGATTGACTATTGAGAATAAAGAAGTGGTAATAAATACTGAGGAGTTAGTATACTTTCTAGAGTTCGAGTATCTATTGAGAGATAAATGATGTTATAAGGAAGCTAATGAAAAGAACAAAAAAAATTTGAGAGAACTTTAAGAGATGGAAAGGGTAGAGCAGACTCAAGAGTTATCAATGAGAAAGAAAGGACTAATATATTATACCTAGTGAAATTGAATGTCTCCAAAACTTAGGGAAAAGGAAATTTGAGTGACTTATGAATAAGGCAATTTAGTTGCCTATAGTTTTGAAGTTTGTTAAAGGAGTTATTGTCAACTTGTGAAAGGTATAGAAATTATAGGACCAAAGCTTAGGATAACTGGATTAAAGAGCAACAAAAATGTATGAGTGAACCTGGAAAGTAGAATTGATAAGGTTAGAAGGGTAATAGAAGTGAGATATTAAGGGCTAACAAGTGAACTACAAGACACGTGGTAGTGTGAGAATTAAAATAAACTGAGAATAGGAGTTGGCTGTTAAGGTCCTTGAAGATAAGGGCTATTATTTTTCCTTGATGCATTGATTACCAGCCCTGAGGCATTGCATTGTAGAGCTTACGATGCATCTTGCCATTTGCATACTTGCATTATACATAACATGTTTTGCTATGATGAAAACTCTATACATGTGTTTTAAAAGTTAAGCATGGCATGATATAGCCGTGATATTGAAGGGACTTGAGAGAGGGAAGAAAGAGAAGAGAACAATATGATGGTAGTAGAAAGAGAGTGATAAGGAAAATATGAGTAAGAAAAGGGTGAAAGCCAGTGCTGATACTAGCAAGTAAATATAGGAAAGGATTTAGATATCAAGGCACGGACCCTATAAGGGTATAATGGGAATGAAGTGATGAAAGATGTGTTAATGGTTCATAATGGATATAGATAGCTAGCCTACCTTTTTAGATCTTTAGAGGGGAAGTGGACCAAGTGACTAATGGATAACCAATGTTTATAAGAAGATTGGAGTACATAAACTATTAGGCATCTAAAAAGCACCTAGAGACTAAGTTGCTCTGAAATATTAAAAGAAATGGAAGTGTAGTTAAAAGGAACTAGTTGAAACAAGAGATACAGCAAAAATCATGTAAGCTTACATATGAGATGAACAAGGAAGTCAGTAGAGATAAGATTAGGATAAAATAAGCCAAAAATCATATTGATAAGTAAGAAGAAGAGGAGTGTAACCTAGCATTTAAATGTGTTGGAGGAAAGCTTGATTAAGAAAGGTTACTATAGGAAAGTTAATTGAAAATATTACTTAGTCATGTCGAGGTAATATTATAGATTTGTATTCAATAATGAGACAATGTAAACAGTGTGAAATGAAGTAAGGGAGATTGACATAAGGTGAATATGTAAGGACACTTTGGTAGTGTTTAGTGTTATCATTAGGAGCAGAGTATAAAAATAAAAGAAGCAGTGGAAGTGTTCAATTTAGCATTTTTTTATAGTTACAGAAGGATGGAATGAGATATGCTAATATTGAATGTATGTTGAGGGAACTTTATCCACCTTGAGAGAAATCTGGACCAAAGAAGTTTGCTTAGTATAGGACTAAAGATGCACATGTAAAGCATTAGATGCATAAGGATACAAAGGTCTAACCCTAATAAAAAGAGACAAGAATAGTAGTATAGTAACAGAATGTGAAACCGACTAATGGTATGACTACCGATAATTTTGAGGACGAAAATTCTTAAGAGGGAAAGACTTGTAATGCTCAAAAAAACCCTCGTTTGATGAATAGTAACTCTCGAGCCTAACACAATGGTGTTTCGAGCATTAAAGAGCAAATTACTGGCAAGCAAGGATTTTGGTAAACCGAAATTTGACCGACCAAAAAGTGGTGAAAAAGAATGAAATAAAAATTTTAACAGAACCAATAAATCATTTCGGTCTAAGAATGGATGAATAGTGACCTTAGTTGGGGTTGTGTCGGGACAACTCTGGGAAGTGCCCGGACGGACTCAAAAATATCATACCTTGAACCTCAAAAATTCCAATGAGTATGATGGAGAAGGAATTTTAATTTTTTGATATCATTTAATAATTTTTTTGAATATTTTATTCTAACGGGTCAATAGCATCAAAAAGTCTACTATTGAATTTTTGCTTAAAATTTTTATGTGGGCCTTGTTGACACTAAGCGAGGATTTTTAAAACTAAATTAAATATTTTTGGAAGTCCAGAGAATATTTTATGAATTTTTGAAGATTAAAATGGCATAGGGTGAATAGTAACCCTAGCTGCCGGAGGAGTTTTAGGCTGAAATTTTAGGGGACCTTTAATAAATTTAATCAAAGATTTTTGGAACTAGAATTATAATTTTTGGAGGTCTATTGAAATTATTTTGAATTTTTAAATTTTAAATTAAAATAGGATTAATTTGGGCCATCCGATTGACACATGGAACGATCGTGGCCATCTACCTTGCTTATACACTTAAGGGGACATATGTGTGCATGGATAATAGGAAAAGAAGCCCTCCTCCTCCCAAAACCAAGAGTGGTTGATGCCATTCTCCATGGATTCCTTCTCTCATTTTTACTTCTTTCTCTCTCCTCCCATGTCAAAAATGCACAAAACTTGTATAGTTCTTAACCTCCATGATTCACTGAAGCTATTCTAAAGTGGCAATTGAAAAAGGATGTCTAGAAATTGAGTTATGAGCACTTGATGAATAGTGACTTTTTAGTGAATATGTGGTTCCTTTCAAGGTTTTATATTTTTCTTAGGGAGTATTTGAGGTGTAGATGTTATCCATGAAAAGAGATTTTAGTTTTGTGCTATGTATAATTTTGTAGGAAATTTCAAAGGTTGGAACTTATTATGGAAATTTTGGAAATGGTGGTTAAAGGTGGAGGAAGATGGATTCATTAGTTCTGGAGTGGCTTTAACATGACTGGGAGTCCACTATAAGTGAATTTAACTGAAACATATCTTTTATGTTAGGAAAATGAAAAATTGAAGTTTTGGGTGTGTGTATAGAAGTTGGCTTTGCATGGGTGTTCATGTGTGTGTGTGTATGAAATGCATTTTAAGAGGTGTATTTTGAGAAAATAAGATGTTATGGATGTAAATTAGAGGTGGAAAAGATGTTTATGTATGTGTTACATGCATGACTATGTATATGTTATGTATGCCATGACATGTGTATGTATGTATGGCATGGTGGTTGTTCTCGTGCGGACCCTTTTGTGATCCGAAAGAATGATCAAACCGAAGCAGCTTAAGACTCAACT
>CANXYI010236739.1:0-10107 GCA_948208565.1 Hura crepitans | reverse complement strand
TTATAGTGGACTCCCTGTCATTCTGTAGTTACTCCAAAACCCGTGATTTTCTTTTCCTCCTTCTTGAAGCACCTTTTCCAAGAATTCCATAATAGGTTCCAACTTTTAAAAATTTCTACAAAATTATAAATAACTCCAAATCAATTTCCAAAATTATAGGGATTCTTAGAATTCCCTAAGCTATCAATACCAAAATTAAAAAGAGAGGTTCAAAGCCATTTACCTCATTTGGGCACTATTCATCCAAGTGTGAATTCTCCCAATTTTGGCCTCCTTTCTTCAATTTGATGGAGGAATTAACATCTAAGATTGATGGAGGCTTCAATTATCTAACTTTTTCATGAAGTTTGGGTGGGATTAGGAGAGAGAAAAAGCCATAAAATGGAGAAAACCTTGAGGAGGGTTTCGGCCAAAGGGGTTTTGGGTGGAAGATGATGGTTTGGTTCATGGTTTGGGTTATATACAGGAAAAATCTGGAACATGGGGTGGGTTGGACTAATTTGATTGGACCAAATGGCCTTTAAACCATTTTTTGTGCAATTTATGTCACTTTCTTGCCTAAAAATTCATAAAATATTCCACATGTCCCCAAAAATTCCTATTTCAGTCCCAAAAAATCTCAATTACTGCCACTAAGGCCCTTGCAAAATTTCAGCTCAAAATTCCTTCGGAGAAAAAAATTACTATTCACCTAAACTGGGTTTAACATATGAAAATTCGTAAAATATTCCTTGGTCCTCCAAAAATTCTCATTCCAATTTTAAAAATCCTCACTCGGGGTCCCGAAGGCCCATGCAAATTTTTGGGTCAAAAGTCAATAGTTGACTTTCTAGTACTATTCACCCGCCAGAATAAAAATATTCAGAAAAAATATCTGTTGACCCTAGAAAATTATAATTCCTCCTCCATCATACTCAGTGGAATTTTTTAGGTTCAGGGTATGATATTTTCGAGACCATTTGGGCACATTCCCGAGTCCCGTGGCTGTCCTGGCCCAAAATCATTTTATCTCTGTAAACAATAGTTCTTGGCCTGAAACAAATTATTGGTTCTACTAAAATTTTTATTTCATTCATTTCGACCATTTTTAGACCAGTCAAAGTTTCTCGGCTAATACGCCAGTCAACTGACTCAGAATGATGACTCACACCACAGGGAACATCACTTGGGCCTAGATAACATTGTTCACACGATCCGGATTTTTGGGCGTTACAGCACCGCTTATTGGGTTTCTTCAAGAATCCAGTAGGAGGTGTCACAGATAAACCTTTCAAGAGTTATCTCTACTTAGCGTGGGGTAGTGAAGATTGCATCATAAGGCTCTACTCATTTATATCTAAACCCCACCAGCACTTGTGTACCTACAATCACAAGAAAATAGTCATTTAAAATCACAAGCTGAGTAAAAGAAATAAGGAAGAGATAAAGAATATAAAAAATTTACCATATTCTCCTTCAAGTCAGTAATCTAGGTCCAATAAGAATGAATTTCATTCTTCTGAGAAGTAGAGAAGAGTTCCACCTTAATAGTTTAGGGAACTCGATCTTTAGGATAATAACAAAAGAAGGGTGAGGAACAATGCCTTTCTCATAAGCCCACACCTTTGAAATAAAGAAATAAAGGAAAAATGCAAAGAAGAAGAAGAAGAAAAATCAAGCAAATGAAGAAGAATAAGAATTGTACCTCAATAATCATAATAAATCCTTGTTGTGTCTTCACTATACCTCTAAAACTCTTATTAAAGCCTATATATAACATGCCTAGAGTTAGAGATCCCTAGTCCTAAGCACAAATAGCATCCAAGTCCCTCGGAGCTAACAAGAATGAACTCTCAATGGTACTTTCAATATTGGCAAACAATAAACAACCAATAAGCATTAGAATGAACCCTCTTTTAACCTAATCAATTTGGACATATGAGAAAAGATCAATAGGGGTAGCTCTAGTCTGGTGATCGATGATAGAGGACTAATAAATACCACTGCTACCCTTTACCTTTGGGCATAGACTAAATAGAGAAATGATGAAGTCCCATTGAATTTCAGGGTAGAAAAAGCAATCATTAAAAGAAATCCTTTGACTGTTGCATGAATGCATGCGATAGTTGCAAAGTCCATAGGGTAATGGTGTCTACCTTATATGGCAAATAAAATATGAGTGGTGTCAAACCATCTCTCAATAAGTGCCCGATATATGCACAAATTCCTTTCTAAGTTGACTGGGGTAGAGTAGAGAATAAAAAAAAAAGAAAATTGTATCATGAAACTTGTCCTTGATCGACTGAGAAAAGATTTAGAAAAATGAAGTGACACTAAAAAGACTCACAACTTTTTTGTAATAAGCAGCACCTTAGAAACATGAGACAAGAAAAAAATGGGGTTATAATACAGAAACAAAGTTAAAAGTAGAATGTGTATAACCATCGCACAGTAAGAGCTAAACCTTAGTATAGCAAAAGGAACCTTCGCATGGTAACATGAGATAATGCATGATGATTTCACATTCGAAACCCTATACAACACTCTAAACTACTACAACTCGGTTTCAAATATCTATATAGATATTATGTCTAGAGGAGCGATAAAAAATTGTGACTTTTCATTTTTTGGCCAAATTCAAAATTTTAAGGTCTAATCATGTCTAATAAGTCTAGGTTTTCAATTATAGGTTAAATGTGGGTGATTCTAACATAAGTCCAAGGCCATTGTTGAATTAAAGCATAAGGGAAGAAAATTAAAGACATAACTTATATGTTTTATAGCCGATGAAGATGCATATAAGGGTAAATACCAAAGGATGTCACCCCATCCTGAAAGACATAAAGTCTCCTAGGAGGCTTCACTCTAGCTAACAAGTCTCAAAACTCAAGATTAGGTTTGTTTGGTTTGTGCCATTGCAATAGAAGGAAGAAAGAAGAAAAGCTAAGGAAAGTGAAATTAAGGAAATAAAGAAATGTAATAGAAATTTGGAATCCTATCCTTATATACCCCAAAACCTAAAATTACAAGAATGGACATACAAGCTCATAACAGTGTCAACGACAGTATTGTACAACCAAAATTTGAAAATTCAATCCCGATTGAGAGAATTTCACCAAAAAGCAAAAAGATGAAAATGCTTTTCAAGCATGAAATAGAGTATAAATAAAGTGCGATTGAATATGCATGATCTAGATCAATTCTAGACATTAGAATGCATAAATTGTCAAAGGATTCCCAACTTGATGCCATTTTAGAACACATAACTTGACCTCAATTTTAGAATAAAATGGTTTAATCTAGAACAAGATGCCTAATCTGACATAAAGGTGTTCAACCTTAATTCAAGTAAAAGGTAATATACTTAAAGATATCAACCTAGATTCCAAATAAGGTGTTCAACTAGAGGATGCACAATCTTCACCTCAATCTATGACACATGTAAAGTACACAACTTGAATGTAGCTAATGTTCTCAACTAGAAGATGCACAATCTTCACTTCATCCAACCTATTCAAGAATGCCTAACATGATGTCCAAACTTAACAAATAATAGTCAATCACTAAGTGTAGCATGTAAGTATTTCTTATCTTAATCATTCATTGCATTAGAACTTCAATAATAAGCATGTTTTGCAAATTTCATTAAAGGAGGGGCTAACTATAAGCACTGGTTGCTATGTCCCTAATTTTTATCATACTTGATGATGATAACTAGAGGAATAACTCAAATAGGTGAGCATTTTTATGAAGGAAAACACTAAAAGAATGGAAATTTCTTCTTAGGGGTAGAAGGGGTAGAATGGTCATCAGTCTAGAATAGTTAAAGGAGCATGTGAGAGATATAGAAATAGGCTTTAGGTGGTCACATGAGAGAGAAAATCAAGATTAAGGATGAATGGGTCCTGCCAATAAACCCTTTAAAACACCAAAAGTCTACTTAGCTAGGTGAACTACCATGCGATAGTTCCACCATCTTCACTATAGTTGCAAACATTTATGCCGTAATTATATTCAAGTCTAATAAAGAATGTCTTAATTGTGTTCTAATCAAATTGCCAAGTCTTTAGAAGCTTAAAATTAAACTAGAATCATATCATACAACTTTTTGATCAGCCTGTACACCTAATTTAGAGTTAAAAAAGGACCCAAACACCTCTATATCAACATTTGTAAATAGCTTTCACTTCTTCACACACCACACATAATAATTATTCGAGAAATTACTCATTAGAGTGTTTTCTTGAGATTGTTGAAAGTTTTAACTAGTTCTTGAGAAGTATCAATAGTTTGAATTAATTCAGAATATTGTGAAAGTTTAAAGTCTTTAGAGTGAGGTTATTTTGTACATGGGAGGAGTTTTCCACAAATTTGGAATTTCTCCATTTGCAAATTTGTCTGGTTGCTTAAAGCATTATAATCTATATGTCCTAAGGCTAGATATTGTCTTATTCATCATAAAAAACTATGTTTTCATCATTCTTATAAGTTTAGTTGCACTAAAATCATGTTTTTCTCATTAAATATAGTTAAATATCATGTTTATTCAACATAAATTTGTTTTTCAATCATTACTCACATAATTTTGCATAATAAAGGTAGTTAAAATTGTGTTTTCAAGTAACTAATATGTTTTCTAACTCACATATAAACAATGGTTTAATTACATGCATAAAAAGATACATATCGAAGTAGTTATGTTAATGAAAATGCCATGTCATTTTTTATTACGAATTTATTACTTAATATTATTTCAATTATATTGTTTATGTTCATGATGTAAATCTTAGATCATAAGAAATTTTATTGTATTAGAAAAGCATAGTTTTACTAGTTAATATAGAGAACACACGTTGATTACTTGAACTAATGATAATTTAGTGTCAACCATGAATCTAGTTCTTTGATGATAAATGACTTGGTCCCTATCTAGGGTTAAAACACTTATGCCAAGTTCATTGATTCTTATTTTGCACCTAGTTGCAACTTTTAACAATCCCTTGTCGTGATCTTATCAACTCACAATAAAGTGTGACTTGAATTGGCTTAGTGATCATGCTCATAAGATTGAAAGAGAAACCCTAAGGCTGTATTGATTATTTCGAAAGCTCTTTTTACTCGATAGGTGCGACTTGAGTCAACTTAGTTGATCATGCTTATAAAAGCAAAAGAAAAGGCTTGAGGTTGTACTGATGATTTCGAGAGTTGCCTCTACTCTATAGTTGTAACTTTATTTGATTTAGTTGTTATGCTCATAAGAGTAGAAGAAGATCCTTGTATATGAGTTTAGTAATCATGAATAATTTTTTGGTCTGAATCTTTTATTTGAGCAAGCATTGATTATAAACAACTATGAAAAAAGCTACTTGTAATGAAAAGGGTCATAAAAAGTGTATTAGCTTACTCGAGTAATGAATTAGTGAGTGAAAAATTTTATTAGCTTACCCCCTGCATTAGTAGAAGCCCACCCACTAGGGCTAAAGTTGAGGGTAATAGTGTTAAGGTGATAGTAGGTGGAATGGCAATTTTGTGTGGAAAAATAAATGAGTTTAGAGTGAGAAAAGTGGAAAGTGAATAAGAGATGTAGCTGTATAAAAGCAAAAGAAAAGGTGGGGTAGGCTTGATTAGGCTTGAAGTACTTGAGTTGCCCTAGGGTGTTAGAACATGCTTGGTGAGTTATCCTTGATGAGATGTTTATACCAATCAAATGAAAATGGTCTTGCCAAATAGATGAAGGAACTTCATCCAATTGGATAACTTAGTAACATTTAATTAGATGAAGTGACAAGATTTTAAAAGATGTTCCGACTCCTAGAAGCTATAATCGCCTTATCCTATTCAAAATTTAAACAAACCTTTCCTTATCGCCATATTCCTTATTTCCATTCCCATTCTCTATCTCCTTTCTTCCTTTTGCAATTCTCTCTTTAATTTCTAATAGCAAACCTACCCAAAATTATTGCTATTTTAGCTCTACCAATGGTGTCACCCAAGCCATGAGAGGATATCGATTCGAGCTACTTATGAAGGGCTACAAGAGAGGTAATCCTACTTGGTGCAAAATCCCATTTGACCCTCCTGAATGAGCATATTTGTGATAATCTCCTCCATATAAAAGGCACTTAAATTCTTTTCCCTCTCATTTTTCTTTCATTTATGTCATTTTTAAAACTGTAGGGATGAATATTCATCCAATCGAATGAACGTTAGACATAGCAAATCTTAAAGATCCAATTTTATATGGACTTTATTCATGGAATATAGTCTCATAGTCTCCCTTTACACTCAAAAAAATCTCCTCCATAAGGTAACATCCAAAGTTATTTTGCGTGTGTTTCACAAAAGAAGATCAAGACTAGGGGCAACATGTCCAAGGCCTACCAGTGATATTGTCAACTCCTTAAAGGTGTCTAAACTCAGTTCTTGGCCACTAATTTAGGTTTTCTTATGGATGGCTAATTAGAGAACTATAGCAAAAGGTGAGACCTCCTGGCTATATGAGCATTGGTAGAAAAGTGGATGGACACCACCCATACTTTCCAATTCTGTAGGGAGAGATTGCCATCACCCCTTTTAACTTTTGCTACTTAACAAGGATCACTTGTTTAAGTCTAGCCGGAGAGTACAATAGAGCTTTAGTGTAGTGTTCTACCCAGAAGTGAAATAACTACATGACCCATATTCTTAAATTCCTATTCTAAAGGGAGTCGAATGGCACCATTAGGCTTTCTGCAATGCTGGATCATCGGTCTACTTGTTTCCCCATAGGCATAGAGGAGGAGACCATTTATTGTTGATTTATGTTGTTTTACCAGGGATGAAGTGGTTATTATTTGGAGTCACCACTTGGCTCAACACCAGGACCACTGATCTTTTGCCTAGAAAGGGTTCAAAATCATATCTTATTAATGCCCTAATAATATACCTTCCTTTATATTCTCACGTTTATCAATCTCTTACCATGCAGGCAAGCATTTTAATTAAAGCATTCACATCATCTTTTAACTTAGAGGAAATAAATTGTAATATTAAAATATATAAAAGCATAATTATATATTGTACATCTAAAAATTTGGTCATTCATTAGTTATTGTTTAACCTAATAACTACTTGTAATTCTATAGGAATTGGCAGTAAATGGCCAACTCCTATCTCTAGGAGATTGACCTTTGTTAAAATACATTTTTCATGTGACTTTTATTAAGCAAAAATAAAAACCATCTTATTAAGAAAACACCAGTTAATTAGGTAGAAAACTATTGATGTGAGGTTATGCATTTTGTGTGTAAAATAAGTTGTTTAATCTACCTATTACAACCCAAAATAATCAAAAGAATTAAAAGGTATAAAACCAAATGAACAAATAAAGAATAGGCTATTTGGTCTTGTTTCTGCATCATCAAGTTCGTGTGAACTCCTTAAGGCTCAAATCTATATCCATGCAGACTACTATGTGTCATGGCTAATATGTCCAGTCGGACCTTATGTCCAGTAAGAATGGTCACTCCTATACAACTCAAGAAGAAATGTTAGTGACATAAATAATGGTCTATAAGGACTAAATAATAGCATTGAACACAATCATGTGTAATAAATTTACATGCAAATATGGATGTTTATGGAACATAACTTATCATGACAAAAAAGATGACAAACTAGTTATACAAGTGAGAACATGAATACATTATATTGATATTAGGAGAACTAGATTCCAAAACATATGTCCATGCGGACCACACATGATATGCATATTTTCAAAGCACATGTATGCACAGACTACGTTCCTTGTGAAAGGGAGTTCATGCGGATAACACGTTAGTTCTAGAATATTAATAACATGCATATTAAGAAGTAGAATGATTATATGACATCATATAGACATAAATGCAAATCAATGTCATACTAAAATACATCAAAATAGAGTACATAAAGTGAACATTTAACTATTATCAAAAATAGGTTCGTACAGACTTTGTACCATGCACATATTTAAATATTAAGTCCATGTAAACCTTATCATGCATTAAGATAAGTCTATTCACATCATTCTTATAGGCAATTATGTACAATTAAAACAATTTAAAATAATAACCTACTCCTATAATTGATATAGGGATAACATATAATCACCTCACGTATGATTAATCATGAGAGATCATCAGTTTACAGAAGCAATATGAATGAATAGAGATGAATACAAATAGAGGCCTCAGATCTTACCTTGTAAATAAGCTTCAAGCAACAATGCAAAGGTAAGGTTTTAGAAGGCTAAAGTCTAATAAAATGATTCCTACTTTGGAGTCCATGCCTGTACTCTTAAAATAATAGGTTTTGAATTCTTAGAATTCCTCCCTTTTAGTCCTCCTTAATTCTTACCTTAGAGGGGTATTTATAAGTTTAATGAGTGGCTCTCCCATCACAAGAGGCAAAGTCCTGGTGGGATTGGGAAATAGAGTCTAAATAAGAAGTTCATGCTTTTGGAATCTTTTTGTCAGTAAGTTCGTATGAACCATGGTCACTAGGTTCGTACGAACCTAAGCTTTGGGTTTAACCCGATGGTTCACAAGTCTTAGGCCTAGTTTTAGGCTGAGTCTATTGTGGTCTATGTAGACATGGGCTTTGGCTTATCTAGGTGAGCCATAGGCTATGAGCTTATAGTTTTAGGCTGGGCTTTGGTTGGTTGGTGTGACCTTATAGTATGAAGTTGGGGTGGACTTGCACTAAGATGGTCTGTACGGAGCAAGGTTCTAAGTTGTTTGCTTAGTTGCTTTAGCCTATCTCTAGTTATCATTATAGGCCCAAAAAGTAGGGTTTCTATAGTTACCTCCACTTTGGTATGTGCTGTGAAAATACAAAAATTGAAACAGTGCATAATAAAGTAAGAAAGAGATACTGATATTGCCTAATAAGTTAAGTGTTCGATTAGCTCGAGAGTTTGTCGAATTGGTGTTAAGCTAAATCTAAAGAGATGAAAATGATATATTAATGTAGTTAGATTAATGTGTGGTTAAATCCATCAATAGATAGAAATGTTGGATTACCTCGAAGTTGAATCCTTGGTGATGTGATAAAGATCTCGAATTAATGTGGAGTTGAATTCGAAGGGAAAATATGACAATATTATGGATCAACATGAAGTTGAATCTATTATGTGATAGAAATATTTGATTAACTTGGATTTGAATCCATGGTAGAAATGTGATAAGAATTTCAAATTAACATGGAGTTGAATTTGAAGGAAAAATGGATGATAATGTTGTGTATTAACATAAAGCTAAATCTAAAATATTGCACATGATGATGAGGTTTGGATGATTCTAGATTAGCACAAGGCTAAATCCATAAAAAAATGATAAAAATATCAAATTAATTAGGAGCTAGATCTAAACAATATTTAGGTTAGATACATAGCTACACAAGTGAAGGGCTGTTATTAGTATCCTTTCTTCAAAAGGATAAGATTGATGCTTAGAGCAAGCAAGCCCCACTCTAACAAAGCTAGAAAGAGTAGTAATTTCAATAGCAATTCTTTAAGGATCATATCAAAGTTATCCATGAATAAAGGGATGCTAAGGAAGAGGATTTTAAAAATCTCTAATAAAAGGAAAAGGTTGCGGTCCACTCCTTTCTTTAAAGGGGGTAGAGTTGATGCTTAAAGTAAATAGGCCCTATTTTTTAAGATAATTACTTGGTCTTTAGCTCTATTGGCATGCCACTTTTATTGAATCATGTTTTAAAGCTAATTTGCTGGATGAAGATAGATAAAAGGGGTAGTTTGATGTTTGAGACAACTAAACCCCACTTAGTAGTTTAGGTGGATTGGAAGGTTGATTCCTCTCTATTGACTCTTTTTTTTCCAACTTTTAATGATAGAGTAACTTCTCATTTGAGTTATTTAGTGATTCTATGTTGAAAACAATGGAATGCATTTAGAAAATTTGAAAGAAATGGCTAAATCTATTAGTTTGCAAAGAAACTAAAATAGATTGAACATTTTTGACCCATTTTATTTCTAGCTAAATAAAACATTTTTAACCATGTATACATTTTTTAAATGTAGAGAAAATGGATGTGGAAAAAACATGTGTTATTAAGCTAAAATTAAAGCTAAATCCAATTTATTAGTTT
>CANXYI010236662.1:0-11552 GCA_948208565.1 Hura crepitans | reverse complement strand
TATATATATATATATATATATATATATATATGTATGTATGTATGTATGTATGTATGTATGTATGTATAAGATAATATATGCAAAATATGTATAATCTTGCACTACACGGGCAATTATAATTAATGTGGAAAATACATAAGTGATTTGATCATGTAATGAACAATAATTATAAATGCCTATGCTTTTAGACAACCTAGGTTGGATAGGTTGATTAATCAACTAGGGAAATAAAGCAGTTGTTACGTGTTTTTAACTACATTTATCTTGGATACCTTTGGGTACATTTTTCTTGGGTGCCTTCAGGTACATATATTTTAGACCTTTGGGCATTATCTTAGGCCTCCGAGCATTGTATCATCCCATTATCCAATTTGGTTTATTGTCTTATAGGTATGGGCATGTAAATTTAATTAGAATCTATAAAGGCATAAATTTTCTCTTACATATATTGAACCTTTCTTTTAAATTTTTGTTATGTTAGTGGCTTTGGAATGTCAGATGAAGACTATAATTACTTGTAAAATGAGATTATTAAACCACATTGATGTGGTTATGATATATGTTTTTATCTTAATGCCATATTACCAAGATGTGAGTTATGTTTAATGCATTTTTGCATGTGATCACACATATATTATGTTGGATTCACAATTAAGCGAAAGCTTAGTGCATCATGTTTATTTTTGGGATGCATAGGTTAAAGGAACATAAATTAAAGTCAAAGCCTTAGTACTATAGGAGATTAATAAGTTACTTTTTTAGGGGGTATTTTGATTTCTTTTCTATAATTTGTGGCAATGTAATTAGTATAATAACACTCTTATGTATAATAAGGGATTGGACCTAATCTGTAATATGTAATTATGTTTTGTAAAACTTATTTAATAAACTTATTACTCCTATCTTTCTTTAAAAGCTTTCATAAAATCGCATGACTTGTATGATACCTTCTCCTTATACATGCTTATGGAATGTTGCCTTGTGTTGTGTTGTTAGAAGGTTAGATGGACCCAAGAGTTGTGGGGATGTGTTGAAAATTTATAGAAATGTTATTTTTAACAAGTTACTATTTGGGATAGTGTCTCGGTATAACCGTTATGCTGTCAAATTTTTGACATAAGAACCTTATTAGGATACTCTAAAAAATAGTTTTTGATAATTCATGTTTTCATCACATTAAACATGTAAAGTATGTTTTGATAAGAGGAAATGTTTTAATTCTTTTATGGATTTTCATACAGTAAAATTTAGATATTAGTGGTTCTTCACTCCTTATTCAGGTTCGATATACGAAACAGGTAAGAGGTGTCATATTTATTGGTATGAGAGCTTTCAGTTTAGGCATTCCTCTATACCTATAAGTTGCATAAGTGTGCTATAGGAGTTAAAAAGTGTACATCACTAAATTATACATGTCGAGGCTTATAATCTATTTCCTTTGCCTATAGATATGAAGATGAGTCAAATTACACCTTGGGATGACGAGGAGGTCGAAAACCATGCTCTGACTACTGTGGCACAAGAAGCTACTAGGGCTAAGTCTATAAAATCCAGTGATGCTAGGTGAGTAACACAAGGACCATAAAGGTAGCCTATTTGGTTTGAGTAGATGATAGAATTAGTGAAGCAAGCATTTGTTGTTGCCTCTACTACTATTGTTGCTATAATTCATCCTGTAGTACCTCTATTAGCCCAACTAAAACCTCAGCCTCTACGAAAAACCTACCTAGAGAGAATGATAAAGAATATAGCTGAGTTCTTTAAAGGAGAGGAGTAGAAGGGATTAAACAGAGTTGAGTATTAGCTAGAAATGACATTGTGAATTATGTAGCAGTTAAGTTGTGCTCAGGAGAAGTATATTAATTGTTCCACTTTTATGTTATCAGAAGAAGATCTTAAGTGTTGGGAGACTATTACTAAACATAAGGCTCTAAAGGATCTGACATGGGAGTTCTTTCTTTAAGAATTTAAGAAAAAGTATATCATAGAGCATTACCTAAATTTGAAAAGATAGAAATTTATAGATTTGAGGCAAAGGATTAGAATGGTATTAGAGTATGAGAAATAGTTTGCTAGGCTCAGTAGGTATGCTAAAACCGTTATTGCCATAGAGGAAGATCTCTATAAAAGGTTTGAGATAGGGTTAAACCTTGACATTATTCTCTAGATTCTTCCTATAAAGATTCGAGATTTTTCTACTTTGGTTGCTACATGCCAATCAGTAGAGTTGGTCCATAAGTTGTAGAAGAAAAGAGATGGCTTCTAGAGAAAAAGGTCCTTTGGACAAGGCTATGGCAGTTTAGTATATGCATCTACCAAGAGATAAAAAAGTGACCAGTCCAAGCAATAATAGACTCAAAAATAAGATTAGACTCAGAAATTAAGGCAAAAATCTAAAGCACAATCTAGACAGTAGACTCAGACTTTAAGTACCCTGAGATGTACAACTAGTAGTACTCCTTAGCCTCAGCGTGAGCACTATAATAGAAAACATCAAGGTACATGTTGGAAAACTATACTAGGATTATGCTAGGGTTACAGCTCAAAAGGCCACTTATAGAGGTATTATCCTAAGAAGCTTGTAGATTCTTCTTAAAGAAGAGATCAGAAGGATACTAGAGATCAAGTTAAGGGTAGATAGAAAGATAAATTAGAGAATAGAGCTCTAGCCAGGCAGTATGTTATCTAGGTTAGAAAAGATATGGACACTCTAAATGTTATAGTGGGTACTTTTCAACTCTTTGATTTACCTACTTTAGCACTTATAGACTCGAAGTCTACACACTCTTATATCTGCACTACACAAGCTTCAAATTAGGGTTTAGTGTCAAACAAGCTTGATATTGAGATTATGGTTAGTAATTCAATAAGCCAACATGTCATTGTTAATAAAGTTTATAAAGATTGTCCTTTGTCAATACAAGGGCATTCTTTTTCTACTGACCTCATTGAGTTGCCTTTTCACGAGTTTGATTTGATCTTAAGCATGGATTGGTTATTTAAGTATCATGCAGTCATAGATTACAGGAAGAAATAGATCACACTTTAAGCTAATAATGGTACAAAAGTGATAGTTATGGGTGAAAGATCGGATTATATGTCCAATGTGATTTTGGTTATGGTAGCAAGAAAGTTAATAAGGAAGGGTTGCCAAGTATATTTGGCACATGTGATTAACACTAGAAAGAAGAGCTTGATGTAAGCAAGATACCAGTTGTATCAGAGTTTGAGGATGTCTTTCCAAAAGAGCTACCTGCTTTACCACTAGAAAAGGGGCTAAAGTTTGGTATTAATGTGTTGCCAAGCATTACACTAGTTTTCATAGCTCTATATAGGATGGCTCCTATAGAGTTAAAAGAGTCGAAGTAGTTACAAGAGCTTCTGGATAAGGGTTTTATCAGACTAAGTGTTTCACCCTAGGGAGCATCGATTTTGTTCATTAAGAAGAAAGATAG
This sequence comes from Hura crepitans, assembly GCA_948208565.1. Taxonomy (NCBI): domain Eukaryota; kingdom Viridiplantae; phylum Streptophyta; class Magnoliopsida; order Malpighiales; family Euphorbiaceae; genus Hura; species Hura crepitans. Next base: position 8,097 of record CANXYI010236662.1, on the reverse strand, counting down.
TTCCTTAAGGTTATATGTTGACTACAGACAATTGAACATAGTTACCATTGAGAATAAATATCTTTTACCATGGATTGATAATCTATTTGATCAACTTAGAGGGGCAAGAGTTTTCTTTAAGATTGATCTTAGATCCAAATATTATCAATTAAGAGTAAAAGAGGCAAATGTGTACAAGACAACCTTTAGGATGAGATATGGCCACTACGAGTTCTTAGTAATGCCATTTAGGTTAACTAATGTACCAGTGATGTTCATGGATCTCATAAATTGAATCTTTAGGCCATTCTTGGATCAATTTTTGGTGGTCTTCATTAATGACATTCTTATGTATTTAAAGAATTAGGATGATTATGCTAGGCATTTGAGGATTGTTCTACATATGTTAAGGGAAGAGAAACTTTATGCTAAGCTCAGTAAGTGTGAGTTTTTGCTAAAAAAAAGTGTCATTTTTAGGACATATAGCTTAAGCAAAGGGTATTATGTGTTTTTATTGAAAGGATAAATTCTAGATTCGCTATAGTTATAGTTTATGTTGATGATTTAAATGTAGTAGGGACCCCAGAATAGATCTCCATGATTGCATAATATCTAAAAAGGGAATTTGAAATGAAAAATCTTAGAAAAACAAAATTTTATCTCGATTTTTAAGTTGAACATTTGACAAGTGGAATCTTTATGCATCAATCATCTTACATAAAGAAAATCTTGAGACAATTTTATATGGATAAATCATATCCATTAACCATTTTAATGGTTTTTCATTCTCTTTATGTCATAAAAGATCCTTTTCGTCCTCGAGATGAGGATGAAGAAATACTTGGTCTTAAAGTATCATATCTTAGTGCAATAGGAGCACTTTTGTATCTTACAAATGACAATAAACCTGACATAACTTTTGTAGTTAATTTGCTAGCAAGATTTAATTTTGCTCCAACTCAAAGATATTGGAATAGTGTAAAACATGTTCTGCACTACCTTCGTGGCACTTCTAACATAGGTATATTCTTTCTAAAAGGAATAAAATCAGGATTGGTAGGATATGTTAATGATGGGTACCTTTTAGATCCTCATAATTCTCAATCACAAATAGGTTATATTTTCACATATAATGAAACTGCTATTTCTTGGAAATTTGTAAAGCAAACTATGACCACTACCTCATCCAACCATTTAGAAATTTTAGCTATTCATAAAGCAAGTCATGAATGTTTATGGTTAAAAACTATGACTTGGGATATTAAAAGAGCATGCGGATTAGCAATAGAAGATAGGCCAACACTATTCCATGAAGATAATGCAGCATGTATTGCACAAATCAAAGGTGACTACATCAAAAAAGATAGAACCAAACATATATCACCAAAATTCTTCTATACTCATAAGCTTTTGAAGGAAGGAAAAATTGATATATGCAAAGTTCGTTCTAGTGATAATCCAAGTTCAATTTTTGGAAAACATCTCTATAAAATTGGAATGCGCAAACTGAAAAATGTATTGTGATTGATTCTATTCTTGAGGGAAGTATGTTACCTATGAATACTATACTCTTTTTCCTTTGCTAAGTTTTTGTCCCATTGAGTTTTTCTTAGCAAGGTTTTTATGAGGCATATTCATAGTGTAGAGTTATCCAAGGGGAAGTGTTGTGATATAATGGATGACTACTTTAGATAAACTCTATATGTTATAAATAGATAAACTCTATCTAGTGTAGATAAATTTTATCTTTAATAGATAAATTATATCTAGTGTAGATGGATTCTATCTAGTATTCTTATCTTATTCAACCCTATCTGATAGGCTTCTCTTTGCCTATAAATTACCTCTCTTGTATTATTCAGAATACACACCAATATAGGAAATAACTAGTCTCTACTATGTACTTCTTATCTTCTTTACTTCTTTACTTTAATTATAACACAAAGAACTCTATATAGCATTATTTTTAAAATTTATAAAAAAAAATATTTTAACTTCAAAAATAACTCAAGAAAAAAAAATAAAGTTCTAGTACAAATTTTAAAGATAAAACACTACATTTTGCCCTAAAGAAAAAAAAAAGAATTCTTATTAAATTTGAGATATGAATCTATTTATTTGCATTTGCATATTTCAGTATAATTTATTTGCATATTAAATCATAATGAACAGTTATAAAATTGTAGCATATCAAAATAATTGATAATTGAATATTTATAATTTTACTTTATGCCTAAATGAAATAATTTTTAAAAATAATATTGTTTATAATTTTATTATTATAGATTCATTATGTAACTTCAACTAATTATATTTGTTTTTTTAATGCTTAAAATGAAAGTAATTACGTTTTTAGCTACTTAAAAAATAAACAATATTATTTATTATTTATTATATTAATCAGTTAAAATAATTTTGTTATTATTTTTTAAATTTATTGAATTTTTATTAATTATTAATTAATTAATTAATTAATTAATTAATTACTTACCTATTTTAATTTATGTAATTGATAATATTATGTTACTAATTGATTATACAAATTCTATGATTTGATTATATAAGTTCAAATTAATTATAGTTCACTATTCTTATAATGTTCAACCATATATATTTATTAGAAGTTGCATGTAACTGCCATTAAAGTCCACTACAACTACCCCATTATCTTTATGACAATAAGCCATTACTCTAATAACAGTCCAAATAACCATTGCATTGTATAAATATTAGACCTATTAATTTCTGACTCTGACTTAAAATTTGATCCAAATTTATTTGAAAAATTGATCCGAAATCGATCTTGACTTAATAAAAAGCGCATTACCCGATCTGAAAAATTTAGGGTCAGACCCAAACTGAAATCCGAATAGGTCGATTCAAAACCTACCCAAGTGTGTCAGGTTACATGACAACTCGAATGGCCGAAATTTTTTTTAAATATTTTTAATTGTTTCAATTATTATAATTAAATCAATTTTTTGTAAAGGAAAAAGTAAATCTATCAATGTTACTTTTTTTATATATAAAGTAAACTTAAATATTGAGAGGATTTGAAAGGATAAGATAAAAAAAAAAATTGGTCCGTAAATCATACAAGACCCTCATTGGGTATCGAAAAATTAATAAAAAATAAAAATAATATTATATACAAATTGAAAATTTTAAAAATAGGTCTTTAAATTTTATAATTATCTAATATATCATATGAAAAATAATTATACATAAAAATAAATATAACATAGCATAAAAAATATAAAATTAGATAATAGATTATGAGAATAGAATATATAAATTTATATTATAAAAAATTAAGTAAAATAAAAAAATAATAACTTAAGTAAACTGGGTTGCATTTAAGTAGTGAATGCCTTGTTTAAGCTTAGAAAAAATTGTAGACAAGCTGAGTAGAGAGGATGGGTACCCATTTAACACCATTTTTTCGTTGCTTATCATTAACTGTTTTATCTTAATTTCTATTAATTTCATGCCGACTTCTCTTCTATTAGTATTTCATCTTTTCTTTTTTTAATCTTTATTTTTCTTGTTATTTTTTTGTCAATCTCTGTTTTTAATAATAATAATAATAATAATAATAATAATAATAATTATTATTATTATTATTATTATTATTATTATTATTATTATTATTATTATTATTATCTATAGTTTTTCAAGAAAATAATATTTTTAAAAGTTTAAGTTATTTTTTTAAAATTTTTATAAGTTATTAATATTTAAAAGTAGTTGAAACATATTGATATTAAAAAAATATGAAATTAAATCAATCAATCTGATTCTGTAAAAAAATAAATTTGACTTGAAAATTCGATCCACTCAAACCCAAAGTGACTCAACCCAAGAATAACCGAAAATGACCCAAACTCGCCTGACCCAACCCATTTGGCAGGTCTGATAAGTATATTTAGATAATTATTTAATATGTACTTTTTTTTCTTTTTTAATTAATAAAAATGCAATGTAGAGAAAAAATGTTAAATGTTAATTTTATGATTACACTATTTGAAAATTATATCTTTAAATTTTAAGTATTATTGTTTAAATATTTTTGGTTATATTTAAACATCAAGTTATATTTTATTGATTACATTTACATTTATTTATGTTATGATGTAAATTTTGTTCCATTAGGTAAGATGTATTTTAGATATGTAACACCTCCTATCTAAATCCATTTCCAAACTGAACAAGAGATGTCACTTTTTAGAAAGTTACTCATATTTATCCTACTCTAACGTGACCACATTTAACATCATTCAAAATATTATTTACAAAGGCCTACTTATTTAAAAAGCCTAAATTTACATAAATTTTGGCAGCATAACAGCTATTTGGGGGAAAAACCAAAAATTCTAAACCTATAAAACACTTCTAAAACTATTCCTAAATAATTCCACCATCACCAGGTTCATTTGACCCTCCAGTTATTCTCATGTAATTTATCATCGCATCCACATCTCAATTAGTACAATACATACATCAATCAACGCAATAATTTATCATAAATTAATAAACACAGATGCTTATGTAGCTCAAAATTTAATTGAGCATATAGTTTAGTTTAAACAATTTAATACATCAAACCGTATATCTTACCTCTAAGACCTAAAACTCCCTCATACATGAGTGCCACTAGTCTAGATCCTATACATATCCTGCTACACTATTGCATAGGGCAGTACTACTACTTGCACATCGGAGGACCGACACACTAAATATATAGTCAGTGGTGAATTTAACATAATATGCATTGTATGAAACACACATATATCACACAAGCATATAGAATCATTTATTTTTAAATGTATGCCATTATTATATTATCAATCTGCTACAAGCATACAGGTTATTAAGTCATGTGTACACATCACTATCCTATTTTTATTCATTCATAGATGCACAGATTATTAGATTAGGTTATACCCTTTTTCCCTTAAATCCTCACATCCTATAAACTCTTATCCTATGGCCATAAGCATTTATTTATTTGTATATTTCTATTACTCATGTTAACACACTATTGCCTTTAGGTCTAATGCATGAAACATATTATTGTGCTTGTACCTATCTATCTTTATACCTTTAATTCACATATTTAAAAGGTTCCTTATACTTTTAGATCTGATATGTTAGTCGTCAACCTATTCCTTGTTTTACCTCATTGATCTAGTATATCATCTCGATTTAATTCATTATTATTATTATTATTATTATTATTATTATTATTATTATTATTATTATTATTATTATTATTATTATTATTATTATTATTATTTCAGGACCATACTTAGGGATACTCTCATACCCTGGATAACGGGATCTATCTTGTATAGTCGCTCATATTTTAGACCTCAACGACTATACAAATCTTCCATCCGATAGTAGGGATTAGCTCCATACAACCTCCTAATACCGAATGGCAGTCCAACTTAACCTCCTAGCAAGAGGGATAGCAAGGATCAGCCCTGGTAGATCTCTCAATATCCCAAATCTCATCATCAATGAATAATAGGGATTAGCCCTAGTAGACCTCCTAATATCCACAACAGCATGGGTAGCAGGGATTAACCCATATAGACCTCCCAATACCTAAAGCAAAACGGGTAGCAGGGATCAATCCGTGCAGACTCCTAATATTCAAGTGGTAGGGTTAGTATACGGGGACCTCCTAATGACCCTAGATAGCAGAGATCAGTCTATACAGACCTCTTAATACCTAAAATGTGCAAGCTCAATCATAGTCCGATGGCTACACCCACCACACAATAGGCTAAGATCCTCATAAATCAAGCCTCTAGTAACTACTAACTCTCTAGTTGACTAGTCAACCTATCCAATAGATGGTCTAGCTAATATAAGTAAACTTTAATCATATTTCTCACTGATAGGTTTCATGTCTTTTAATTCATGTTTAACTTATATACTTTTTCACCAGTACCAAATCATTTAAAGATACCCATGCTTATGTTCATTGACCATTAACTTCAAGCTTTTGAGTCCAACATCAACCATTACTTTTTCTCATTTCACATAACCATATTTATTAGCCATTCATGCCATTATCATGCCATGTTATGTCACTTGAATTCCTATTGGATTATGGTTGTTTCGTTTCCATACTAAACTTTGCCATTACATTATCATAAAACACAGCTCATTTATTTGTTTTACTATTAATCATTCCATTCTTATTATCACACTCTCCTAAGTATAACCACATATTAAATACCCTCAAACATTATAACATACATTTTGTCATCCTTACCCATACCACACGGCCACTGCAAGCACAAGCACACTCGACTAGTTTCTTCTTAGTTTCATGTTACCATTATGCATTTTCCTTACTTCCTAATTCGTCTACATTATATTCACATGGCAATCACACATGCATCCACCTCTACCTTTAATGCACCATTTAGTCATACACATTTCCCACACATGCACGTTATGTTTTCACCATGTCCTTAGTCATTCATGTTATTATACTCATCATACTACACATGCACATTTTCCTCATGGAAGCACATACACATGCACTAGTTTTACTAATCCATACATATACTCACACATATATATGTAATATTTATTTGGCATACAATGCATGTTACCTTAACTTCAATTACTCATTAACTCTACACCTCATCACTCTATTACTTAATTACCATTTCATTTATGCCATATACCTTTAATTATACTTACATATACAGACATACTCCTTTATATATCTCTCAACCATAAGGTCACACCACACATACATGTAATTTCTCATTTTAATCATGCCTACCACTCTCTCATCAATTCATTTACATTCCACATGCAATTTAACTACACATACTTACACACATCCTTTATACACATACCATTCGGCCATAACTCAATCACACACATACACATTATTTCCTTTCCATTTCATTATAAATTTACACTTTACATCCTTCCTCCACACCACACATGCATTCACCAAGCATAAAACACACAATATACTTACCTAACACCACACTTCCATACACACACATTAACATAACCATAATGCAAAAGTCAACATACCATGCATATGACATTAAATTCACTTACAATGGGCTCCAAAACATTCTGATTGCACTCTAAAACCCTTGCTCTCCTCTTCCTCCATCAATTCCACCATTGCTCTATAAATATATTAGGTTTTAACTCAAAAAATTTTTACAAAAATCTACACAGCTTTAAATTAAAATCTATTAACATAGGCATTCTCTACACCTCAAATACTATTTAAGAAAAATAAGAAACCTTCAAAAAAACCACTTACTCACCAAAATGTCACTATTCACTAAGCTCTAAAATCTCCTCAAACAGGTAATCCCATGGGGTTTTTCTCTGCATAATCATATTCAAGAGACTGTAGAGGCCAAGATAAGAGTTTCACCTTGAAGAAACCACTTAGTTTTGGGGAAGAAAGGAAGAAAAATGGGAGGGGGAGGGGTATGGCCATAGTGTTAGCCATGGGAGAGAAAAGGGGGAAGAAAGGCTCTTTTTGCTAGCCTACACATGCACCCACCATAAGCCTTTTATGTCATGAAGGTGGATGGCCACGATCATGCCACGTGGCAATCGAATGGCCCTAATTAATCCTATTTATATTTTTATCTTCAAAAATGCAAATAAAATATTCAAGACTTCCAAAATTCATGCTTTCAGTGCCAAAAGTTCTTGAAACTCTTAATAAAGGGGTCCCTAAATTATTGAGCCTAAATTCCAAGGGAAACTAAGTGAACTATTTACTCATATAATTAAGAAATTCTGAATAAATATCAAATAACCTCGAAAAATTATAATTCCTTCACTATTAGATTATTTGAAATTTTTGACATTCAAGGTATGCTATTTTCAGGTCCATCCTAGGCCTCTCCCAGCACAGTGCCAACTAAAGTCACTATTCACTACATCTCAAAATGAAATGATTTATTGGTTATGCTAAAAGTTTTAACTATTTCATTTTTATCATTTTCTTGCCCGTCAAAGTTTTATGACATGTACTCCTCTTTCAGTTACCTTTGTGGGATCTAACTGCCTAAAGAGCACTATTCACCCTTCGGGTTACACTATTCATAGGAC
>CANXYI010236612.1:0-12621 GCA_948208565.1 Hura crepitans | reverse complement strand
CTTTTGAATTTTTTGAGTACTCTATCGATGATATCCCTATTATTAGTCAATCGTGATGATTTTTTGACTAAATATTTTCTCTCAAATTTCCCTTACTTTTGCCTATGCTCATGTTCTTAATTGATCAACCTAGTGGGAACTAGAAAGCTCATTTCTTCTTTAATAAGGGTAACTATAGTTGAAAAGGGAATACTCCATTGTTTGAGGCTTAGGCAAATTTGTTTACTATTGTAGGCTTTTAATGTTTAGCATCTTCTAACTTTTGAATTAAGGATCATGAAAGGTTTGGCTTCTTAGCGCAATTGCCATTAAGTTTTAGGCTTTGGAAATTATAATATAGAATGAATTTGATGCTTTGAGTATTAGAGCCTATTTGGAATTTTGGATTTGAACAAAAGGCAATATTTCAAGTGTAGTTGCCCTCAGCTCTTTATTTTCTTTCTCTCATCTCACATTCAAGGATATTTCTCATGCTTTACATGGAAAGGTCAACTCTTGAGCTTTAAACATCTGTGTAGCGATGGTGAGCCATCATGAATTATTTGTAATAAATGTAGATTAAGCTAATCATGTTTATTTCCTTTTACTCTCTTCTTTATTTTTTGAATTGTCTCTACTCACTTTTAAGAGTATCATGCTATGTACTAAATGTGGTACACAAATATGCTCATGAAAAAAAGAAAATGAAGTTTTATTAAACTTTAATCATTCCAACCTAGAAGGAAGAAACAATTAAAAGAAAAAACTATAATTGTTCCAACATAAAAGCAAAAGAGGAAGAAACAATTAGAAGAAAAAACTATAATTGTTCCAACATAAAAGCAAAAGAAAACTATGGTAGTCTCTACATCTTTATTAGATCCTTCTATATCCTTTTATATCCTTGATTGACCAAACTATAAGAAAGGCTTATTAAATTAGGGAAGTCTATGGAAAATCTTCTTTAGCCTAGTTATTTGGTCATTGCTTGCCCCCATGGTTGAATTCATGCCCATCAAGTTCTTCAAAGTACCTTTTTAGACTTCAAACTTCTCTCGCATCTTTTCTTTTATGTGTGCTATCATTCTTCATTCTAATGCTGCCATTGCTTTGTTAAACCTGCTTATAGTCACAAATTGACTTTCTCCTCTGGTTTTAGGCTTGGTCACCATTTTGAAGATAAAAAGTGTTGAAAGAAGGAAGAAGAGGAGTAAGTCTCTTCGAAGAGCTTGAGTAAAGTATAATCCTTATAGTTAGCATGATGCATTGGTTAATGTGATATGATGTATGTTTCAAGCATTATTTATGTTGTGTTATGCTTAGATTATATGGATGATTGAATTTTACTAATATAAGTGATATGTACATGACGTGCCTAGACATAATATGACTGTAAATGCATGTGGATATATGTAAGATACTCATATGTTAATGATGTCTGTATGGGTGAATAAGCCTAAGTGATATGCAATGGGATGTACCTTTCTCAATACATGTGATATGTGCAAGATATGCTTAGATATAATGTGGATAGCTCCAGTCCAGCCTAGCTCTAAGCCTAATCTAGTAGCCTAGCCCTAAGCAGCTTTAGTCCAGCTTAGCTCTAAACATAATAGCCCAGTAACTCTAATCTAGCCCTACTCTAATCCCACTGTAGTAGACAATAGCCTCCTTAAAAAGCAGAATAAAAATCTGCACCAATACCAATATAAAGTTGTAAGGGGGAGGCTACTATACAATAAAAAATACTATAGAAATATGGCTATAAAAAGTAATAGTTGACCACACACTAGGGGACGAAAAAAGGAGAGTAAGGAAAATAAGGAGAGCAAAAAAAGCAAAAGAAAGAGCAAAAGAAAAACACACACAAAAAAAGAATAATAAGAGAAGGAAAAAGGAGTAATAAAACAGAAGATCAAAACAACAAAGAACTTTGAAGGTAATTCTAACTACTCTTAATTGATCCTCACTTTAATTCTTAGAAGTTAGTTTTGATTTTCAAGGGTTAAGGGAAGTCTGTTTTATATATATTATCTCATCTTATACATTCTTTTTTCTTTGGCCAAGAAATTTATCTCTATATGCATTGCAAAAGTTAGTGTTGATTTATGTAATGTGAGGAGAAGGTCATTTTTGATCTAGTGATTCTAGGGCCACGGTGTGTGTATGTTGAAATTTATATGCTTAGATAAATGTAAAAAAATACTTAAAATAGGATAGAGTCCTCAAATTAGCATCTAAACATATCATTACTTACGAATTAACATAAAACCTCATCTTAATCATTAGAATGGGTAATTATTCATTGCTCAGATAAGATCTATCTAAAAACATCTGATTAAGTAACTAGCCATGCTGATTTTAGTATTTAAAAAACAAAAATACTAAAATATGAGAAGCTTATAAATTTTCCACACATTTAATTCATGATATTAGAAATGGACAGGCAATGGGCTACCAACAAATCAGATGTTTAAATAGTAAATACTTCCAACATCCTCAAGAAATGATTAAATATTCATGTCAACTTCAAGTAAAAATGTTCATTTAATCCCCCTATCCTTATAGGACTCAAAAGAAATACAATTTGAAGAAGTTAATGTACATAAAAAAGGGGTTGCATGAAAATAACAGTTCGTAAAAATAGTAAAGCTTTAATAGACATTAAAAAATGTGTAGAATATTGCATGCCTGAAATATTATAATAGGGGAGGATTAAGTATATAGTCTTATCAATTAATAAATAACTGAAAACACAAATGAAGAATTAATTTAATAGAGGCAAACATATAAGAGAATTAGGTAAATGATCATATAAACCCAAATTATCAAACAAAGACATACATGCAAGAAGATCATATAAACATTTCTACCAACACACGTATCTTAAGCACATAGTGGAAATAAGATAGAAACATAAGCAGAAAAGGAAAAGATAAAAAACTTAGCATTTGTCATTTGCGAGAGAATTCATAAACTTGATGCACTTAGTCCCTTTTACTTAACATAAAATTAGAAAACTAGTTCTTCCCTATGACAGAAATTATAAGAAATCATTACACTAAGAATCATATATAGAATAAAATAAGATTGAAGCACTAGAAATTTAATGAATTTTTGGCACAGTTAAAAAATTATTCAAGAAATAGAAAAAAAATTTAAGGCAACATCCCAGACTTTACAAAATATCCTAAACAAAAATTTGTTTAATAGTGTTGTTTAGAAACAAAAATTAAAAGTTTAAATTATAAAACTAAAACTAAAAATCATGAAGCATATCACAATGATCACTAGAGTAAAAATTCAAAAAGAAAAGAAATAGAATATATATATATATATATAAGAAATTAATTACCTAAAAGAATTATTTTGCTAAATTCTAAATGATAGCGTTAGGCTTCATCCGAAATACAATTATTGGAAAAAGGAATAATTCAAAAGATTTAATAAAAAATATAACAAATAAGAAAGTAAAAAATATAGCTTACTAGATTCAAATGATACCTTACAATTCTAATGCCATCCTAATGGAGACCGTTGCTCTACCTTTTCAGCATTCTTTTACTTAAAACTCCACTCATCACTACCTATCATTCTACCCATCTACCTATCTTCTTATATCTAGCCTTAGCTATCGATTAATGACAACAAACCTCATCTATAAGCCTAAGAGAATGATTAGATTAAGAGGAGAAGGGTGAAATCATTTCAAGCATTCTCTCATAATTTTCACTACCATTCTATTGTGTACCCCGATTAGGAATCGGTTAAACAAGGAGGTGTTGTTAGGTTTGAGATTCAACATCAAGGTTTCTTCTCTACTGCCAACATTAGCATATGTCGTTCTAAATTCCTTGTAGGAGAAGCTCTATGGTTGTGCTACTGCTTGCATCTTCTTAAAGGAAGATGAGATAAAAAGAAGCTTTCTCATTTGAGTGAACTTCAAAGGGAGATAATATTGTCAGAATGAGGAGATAAAAAAGGTGATAAGAATTTAATTGAGAGAATTATATCAAAGTGGGAGAGTGAAAGGCCTAGTCGATCTAGAAAACAAACCCCACCTCTTCAATCTTCTCATTATGTGCATACATCTACTAGATCTATAGACAAGTCTGTTGTTAAGGATGATGCACTTAATGAATTGAGAGCTAAATGTTTAAAGCAGTAGGACCTAGAGGCACCTCATAAGTTTAGGGATGTATTTAGAGGAACTTCAAGCGGATATGGTTTTCCACCAATTAACCAAAAGTGCTTCACTTTGGCAAGCTTGAGTAGCTCTAGTAGTGAAAGTGAAAGCAAGTCACATGGCGAAGAATGAAGGATCTACTGGTAATGGTGCCGCAATAGCTGCTGCTTCATTAGAGGAGATGAAAAATAAAAGATTGAAGGCAGATATGGCTGATAAAGAGATGTAAGAGAGAGAAATCTAGAAGCAGAATGAGAAAGCTGAGTAATTAAAAGCGGCAACTAATAATGGGGATAGTGAGAATCAAAACACAAAAGCAGTGAAGCCTATGGCTAAATAACAGAAATTGAGTAGTGGGGTTAAGATTGCCTTTGCTTTGGTTCAAAAAGTAATATTGGTAAGGAGAAAGGATAGAGTTCTAGCAGATCAGTTTTTGAAGAAGAAGAATAAAACGAAACAGAAGAGGAAAATAGATGGAGGAGGACATCAAAAGTTAAGGAGAAGAAAATTATAGCTTTTATAGGTGGCAAATGAGCCACATATCCTTAGGGTTGTTGGCCAATTAAGCCTTCAATACGGGGCATTTGTGTCTTTAGATAAAGGATAATTTGACATAATTTTTAACTAATTAACCTATAGGATAACTATGCATTAACATTCAACAATTTATAGAAATATACTAATAATAAGAAAATAATAAATCAAATAAAAAATCTAATATAACCTAATTAAAATAAAGATTAGCTTATTAAAAATTAAATTAAATTTAGTTAAAAATGGTATAAAAAAAGGAAATCGAAATTTTGAAAAAACATGAAAAATAGAAAAATTATATAGGTTATGAAGTGTCATCAATAATAACAAAATTCATCTTACAAGTTAGTTAGGATAAGTATATATATGTATTTGAAGTTATATCAATATTTTCATTACTAAAACATTTTTTAAACCACTAAATAGTTCAAAAATTAATAAACACATTATGAATAATAAAGCAAAATGTAAGAAATTTTAAGTATAAAAATTTGAAATAAACCAAAATTTTTTAATATATTAAATTCTTTCAAGAGTTGAATTGTTAATTTAAAAAAAATAAAAGAATTACATTAGCTAAACATCAGACATAATAATGATCATAGTTATTGCCGTTAGATAAACACAAATAAATTAGCAAATAAAAGGAAATGAAATCTCTAAAACATCGAATATACGTATTAAAAAAATCTCTCACGAAGGAAATTCATAATAAAGAATAGGCAACAAATTATTAGATTTGGTTAGAACATTTAAAATTTCAATAAATATTCATATTAAATTATATTAATACTGAAATTAATCGATCTTTTTCTTATTATTAATTCAATAATATAAATAATAATAAATACATATATAAAAATATAAAATAAGGCTAATTACGAAGTACCTAGTTATTCAAGATAATAGAAAATATAGGAAAATTTAAAATCAAAAAATACGATAAATATAGTCTCTAAAATATATACATATACGTATCCAAATTATTTCGTTAGTGCAGGAAAATTAATAAAATTTAGAATAATCCTATTAGAGGGGTCGTTTTATTACGAAACATCAGATAAATATCTAAATTCCTACACATTATAAAATTAATCAAAATTAATTCATCATTAGTCCCTAATATTTTGATCATAAACATTAATTAAATCAAGATACAATCGCTTTAAAATAGATGAATTATTCTATCTAAAAAAATCATCCAATAATTAGTAATTACATCCTAAACAAACCTCATATATAAAAAAATATGGTGTAGGGTGCTTAATATCTTCCCTATGTTAAAATAACCCCAAACCAAAAATGCAAACCAGACTATTTGGTGACTAACTACATCCTAACTAGTTAGTGGTGACTCTCACTTAATAATCACATTGCTCGAGCCTATGGTTGAGACAGATGGCAACTTCACTAAGGATGACATTATCATTTTTTAAGTAATGCGGTTTAATTGTTTTGTCAAAATTTGATTTTATTGGAGTTTTTGTTTGGTGTTCCTATAATTTTTTTTATATTGTATATGATTGCAGATAACTGATCACATACTCACTTCAAGGTAAGTAATGACCTTACCCTTAGGTAAAATAGAGAATTAGTAGGGGAGCCTTTGGGGGAAACTCAATAATGGTCCATGAAAACTCTCACCCATGTTAAAGTCAATCAAATTAATGGAGTCTATACAAGTCTATATTGATTTTAGCTAGACAACGATAAATAGGGAGCCACAAAAGTAGTAGAGTTTAAAAAAAAAAACCAAAACACAATTAACTTGCTCAAATTTATGGAAATATATATGATTTTTAGTATAATTGATTTGTTTATGATCCTTTTGCTTATATTCACTTTTTTTTAGGTTGCTAATTTTTTTTGCATTGTGTCTTTTACATATTACTTGGCCAACATGGATACAATTTGGTTTACATAATAGAGTAATCATGGAAAATGGTAGGTCACTGGCTGACTTTATCAACTCTTTGCATGGGTTACATCCAGAGCTTATTAAGAGAATCTTAGAAACCTTTTCTGCCACTAGAGATCATGTAATGTTGTATAAATTACAGACAATATTGATTTGAGGATATGGGATTATGTCAAACCTTTGTAGTTTACTGATTGGCATCCATATCATCCCTACTTGAATTATTTGTCTATTATGGTAGAAGATGGTTTGCACTTTTCGAGAGAAGCATATCTTTGTTTATGGTATTTATGGAAGCAATATACTATGGGAATGATTTTGGATTGTAATTAGCTAAGCCAATGTCTCCCTGAATGGTTGCTCTACCTTGAGCGATCCATTTTTTTCACTTAATGGTTATTCAATTTTAATGATCTGTGCCAGTGAGTTAAATTCCTACAAAGCCCAAATAGAGGTCTATGCCTATTAGTTTTTTTCAAAATCAAAGAGCATTGGGAATTTTAGGAAAATGGAATTGTTTATGCACTTCAGTGCCTCACTTAGATAAGGGAAAGTTTTGATAAAAATCCTTTGTTAAATCCAATTTGTAATCAGTGAGTTACATTAAATAAACTCTTTGTAACTTGAATGGTCAAGCTATACAGGATATACCAAAACATTTGCTAAATCTAAAAGCATATCACTTTGATGGACACCTTAAATGGAACACATTAATTTTACCATTTGATGTAATTCTTTCTTATTGCTACCATGAAGCAACTTACATTGGTCATCCTCTTACATATTTAATATTAGAAGACCCACCAATGGAGGAGATACCAATGGAAATTCCACTAGAACAAGGAGATGCAGTGCAAGGAATTATTTAGTCGGCAGTAAATGGGTTAATTTTTGAAATGGTTGGTACTCTAATATCGAGAGTGGATTTGCGTCAGTCACCAAAAAACCAACCATAAGATAATTTTAATGAATTCTACGAATAAGAAATGGGAGAAAACTAGGATAAACAACCTACAACACATGAAACTACCAAATAGGAAGCTTCGAAGAGAGAAGAAATTTTGAACCCGAAAGAAAACTCAAAAGAAAACCCAAAAGAAGATCCGAAATAAGATCCAAAAAAAGACCCAAAAAAAGAGCATGAAAAGGAAAATGATGTGGAGGAAAACCTAGAAAGAGACTTCAATGGTGATATAGAGGAAGATTAAGAAGCAAATTTTGATGGTGATATGGGAGAGATCCCAAAGAAGACTTCGATGGTGACATGGTGGAAGATTCTGAAGAAGTTTTTGATAGTTCGGAGGAAGATTCAAAAGTTGACTCTGATGAATATAAGGAAAGTTATGAAAATGATGATTCAGAAGATGAAAGTATGGCTTTATCAGTGGATAGCTCAATTATGCCTGTATAACAATAGGATCCTTTTAGAATGTGCAATAGTATATTTTGAAAAGAGAATCCCATACATAGAAGTAAATGTAAAAGAGGAAGCATGTCACTATCTAGAATCTTAATATTTTGATAGATAGTAACCTGTATCTTTAAAAGGGAATAATATTAAGTTATGTATAAAGTATCTGGATATAGTATACCTCAAACTAGTTCTATAGTTCTCTATAAAGCAATCATAGGTGGTACTTTTAACCCGAATTCCCTATATAGGAACAAATGTAGTAGAAGAAGCATATCACTATTTGGAGTAATAACATTTTGATGAATAGTGACTTGCATCTTTCGATAGAAAAAGGAATGATAATTAAAATCGCAATATGTAAAGCCTCTGGATGTAATATATTTAAACTGATGGCACTATGATATTAAATATCCATTTTAGCAAAGCAAGATTTTATCATTGTCATGCATATATATGATAGATAAATATTTAACATAATTTGTAATAAACATTTTATAGGTGCTATTAATATTACATTCAATTTCAAAAGATGCAGACATAAGAAATTACAAAAGTTGCCATAGGTTACATTTTGGAGTCAGAATAATTGTCAAGGGAAGGAATTGAATGGGTAAAAAATGGGGATCATTTACTAGAAGGCCATAATGTAGAATTGCCAGATATAACAAATTTAAACTTGTAACAAAATCATTTGTTTCTTATAAAGGAACTATAGGAGGCTTTAACACCGACATAGAGGCAAATGTTTGATGATTAATATGGATGGATAGATTATCTCATGTATTTGCCCAATTATACTAATATGCTAAAAGCAATTATTAGATATTGGGATCTTAGTTACAAATGTTACGTATTTGGAAATATAGATATAGCACCTAGCAATGAGGAATACCCATTCATGTTAAATTTAAAGATGACTTTCAAGCCATATAAATATATAAGAAAATAACGAGGATTGAAACAGTTAGCAAGAGTTATTGGGATTCATGCAAATAGTTCGACAGGATTGGAGCAGCCTATAACTAGAGCGATTAAGATTAAGCCACTTCTACAATTTGTCCAAGCTAACATTGACTCAAATAGCTCTTTACCACCATTAGCACTTCTTATTTATAGGACATTATTGTTCCTGAGAGTTCTGGTTCTGATTGATGAGAAAGTTGTAATATGTTTCACAAAGGGGGCATGGAATAAAACTCTAGTTTATTGTATCTTGGCAAAACTTTCAGAGCTTTAAACATTATTAGAATTCATGGGGAGGGCTGATTTTGTAGCATGTTTACCCCTTATTTGCATGTGGGTATTGAATCACTTTCTTTGTCTTTTGACATTCAATTTCCCTACAGTCAGATATAATAAAGATTTCAACAAGTGTTCTAATCATATCTTGCGATTTGGCCAATTTAGATGGCTAACATTGCAACCCAAAGTGAAAGTTTTGTTACAGTTTCTCTATAACCTTAAGGAAGAGAATATATCTTACATACCTTTTTTTAAGGACAGTGACGACCTAATAATTAGCTGTGGGAAGTTTTTATTCCTTTGTTGGGTCCATGGGGAGGAATAGCATATGCACCTGCCATGTTTAGAAGACAACTAGGAGCTACTTAGTTCATTCCAGTCACTAAAGGATTACATGGATCTGATTTTGAATATGGGGAAAATAATACAAAAAGAATGATAGAGGAAATAGTGTAAGCATGGTGATATGTCAGGATATTGAAGAAAACTACTCCCAGTAAATGAATTATGGTAAACTATCCTCAATGGCATTAAAGACATGGTAAAGGGTTTACACGTCCAAAAATAAGGGTGGATAAGAGGAAAATGCCTATAGAAACATCAACAATAGAGGAAGATCAACTCCTAGAACAATCAAATGATGATTTAGTTGAATGGATAGGGATGGTCATGAAGGCAAAATAGGAAACCTTTAGGTTAGAAAAATGAAATGATTGATTAATAGAAGAGGTTTGTATGTTACAAAATCAGCTCGTACTGATAAAGATAGTTCATGATGAGGAGATAAGAAGCCTAAAATAGGAAAATGATCAACTTCAAGTTAAAAATGTGGAATTAGTCCAAGAAATATGTGCCTTGCAAAAGGACAAAGAGAAAATAGACTCAGACAGCTTAGTAACAAAAAGATATCAGGAAGAATATACAGAAAATCAAAGGAGGGATCTGCAAGAGCAATATAAGCAATTAATGACAAAATATTAGATGCTACATGCTCATTATGAAAATTTAAGGGGAGAGATCAATTGCTATAAAATTAGCATGGATAAATATTATTATGATTATTACAAAATTGAGATGGAAAAGAATCATATAGAAAGAATGATACGAGAGATATCTAATAATGTAATCATCTTTGCATACAGTTTGGCATATTTTAAAGATAGTTACATGCCTATTGGTGAAAAGGGAAAAAGGATAATTGTTTTCTTCGAAAAGCTGCAAAAGAATCATGAATATTTAGGTCAAATCGTGTGAAATCACGTGTAATATTATTTTACCAAGTATTTGTTAGATGTTAAGTATAAGTAAATGTTAAAGTATTAAACTATGATGATATAATATGAATGATATATGTTATATAATATGGGTTTGATCTATGAATGCCTAGTATAACCATATGAATGATTTATTAAATAGGTAATCAAAATAGCCCACTAATTTAATCAACCTAGTCCTTTTAGGCATTCATATTTTACTCGTTTAAGAAAAAGGCAAATGGATGAGCAAAGACAAGAAGAGCTCAGAAAAGATATTGCTCAAATCAAGAAGCAATTATTAGATGTGAATATCATAAAGGAATAATTGGCTAAAATAATGGAACTACTTGATGGAAAAACTATCGTAGATGAAGCACCAATTACCCTTCCTATGGCATTGCTAGTAATAGTATCGCAAACTCTTATGATAGGTCAAACATCTCAAAGGCTATTTCTTAAATAAAGTTCAATAAAGTAAAAAGAGGAAATAAATGTGGTCCTAGATCTAGATGACCCTAAAGTATAAGGTAACCTAAATGAAGCCATACAAGAAGGAGTAATAGAAAAGTTAAGGTCACTTCAAGAGAGATTAAAAGCAATTGAAGGGAAAATATTTTTAGGACAACCGATGCTACACAGTTATGTTTAGTACCTAATGTGGTTATCCCTCTTAAATTCAAAACTCCTGAATTTGAAAAAAATAGGAGGGGAAAAGTTATCCTTAAAGTCATCTATCCATGTATTGTCACAGGATGGTGGTATATGTTAACAATGAAAAATTACTCATTCATATATTTCAAGAAAGTTTAACAACATTTGCTTTGAGATGGTATATGCAATTAGAAAGAAACTAGCTCAAACGATGGAAAGATTTGGCTAATACATTTTTGAAACAGAATAAGCATAACATTGATATGACACTAAGCAAGGATGACCTTCGTGCTATGGAAAAGTAACCTACCAAAACATTTAAAAAATATGCTCAAAGATGGAGGGATAAAATAGCTTAGGTTATCCCCCAGCACATAGAAAAAGAAATGATAACTATTTTTTTGGACACCTAAGGACCACCCTTTTATAGCATGATGCTAGCCAATACAACCACAAACTTTTCTAATTTTGTTATGGTAGGAGAAAGAATAGAGCAGGGCATTAAAATTGGAAAGCTTGAAGAATAGGTTAATGAGTCAAATAGTTCAAAATAGTAGTATGTAGGTAAAAAGAAAGAAGGGGATGCTTATATGGCAGGGGCAGGTAAAGGAAAAACAAAGGAGCAAAATACATTTGTAACTCACGTAAAACCTACTACAATAAAAATGCAATAACCATGTCAAACACCAAATACAACTAGCATTAGAGAACAAAATTATAGGCAACAATGAGCCCTAAAGGTCTTTGATCATATCCAAATTACATATACAGAGTTACAACCTCAGTTAATACAAAATAATTAGGTAAGCTTGTCACCTCTTAAGCCACTAGCACCTCCATATCCCAAATGGTATAAGGAGGATGCTAAATGTGAGTATCATGCTAGAGTAATAGGGCATCATAGAGAGAATTGCCCAACACTTAAAAGAAAGGTGTAAGGATTGATAACTGTAGGATGGCTTAAATTTAATCAAGGAGAACAAAGCCAAAATGTCTCCCCTAATCCATTGCCAAATCATGTGGGTGGAAGAATAAATATCATTATTAATGAAAATGAGGATAAAGAATTGAGTTTGGAATATTTAAAAGATGCCTACAATTTAAAACAATTATTAACGTCATTAGTATAAATGGGTTTTGTGGTAGAAAATATAGATGAATATGATATACCGAAATAAGTTTCAAGATTATTAGAAGCAAAATTCAGAACAATCTAGGTAGCTAGTAAAGAAATAGAAGTTACAGGAAAGAAGGACGATAAAAAGATAGAAAGACCAATTCTTATAGTTTTTCGTTAACCCCCCCCCCCTATTTAAGGCAAGGAACCATCAAACTAGTGATGTCCCCTATGGCTAAAATGACATTAAGCATACCAAAGGCTTTTCTTTACAAGGATACAAAGGTAGTACCTTGGATATATGGATGCTCGACCTCTCAAGCA
>CANXYI010236551.1:0-11361 GCA_948208565.1 Hura crepitans | reverse complement strand
TGGCATTAGAATTGGAATTTTTGAATATCAATAAGTATTTTATAAAAATTGAACAAATTTTTAGGTGTTGTTTTTAATCGATTTTTCTTGGTTTTTGAGCATGGGTTAATAAAGGCTTTCGAGTCTTGATTTAAAGGATTTTATGGGATTAAAATAGATGTTAATTGAGGGTTTAATTAAGATGAAATAATTTTAAAAGTAGAGAAGAAATATCAGGGTATTAAGGGCCAATGGATCAAGAGGGGAAGGGTTAAAAGCCATTAGAATGAAAGGGCTATAAAAAGGTTAAAGCCCTTCTATTTTTTTGCTCAACATCCCACTATTGATCTTTTCCTTCCTCTTGCTAGAAGCGATGGCTTTTCCATATGAGCCCTCAATTTTTTTCTTCTTCACTCAATTCCACATCCAACCATTAATTCATAGTCCCTTAAGCCTTTAAACACCCACAATTGCAAAAAAAAAAAAACACAAGAGAAATTAAAGAGCCCAAGAAGAGTTATATTAAGTTAATTTTGAGTTTAGTTATATGTATGATTTTCTGTGGATTTTTTATAGCTTTTTCTATGTTAAGTTTATAGAGAGAATGAGCATGGAAAAGGGAAAGAAAATTAAAAGGTGTAGAGGTCTTGGTGGTGTAAATAAGCTCAATTGTAAGTGTAATCAATATACTATATAGTGTGTATATTGAATCCTTAAATTAAAGTGCACATATATACATGTAGTTAATGTTTTATGAGTGGTAATAACTTTGTATGGCTTATAAATGGTGCTATAATATTGTAAATATGCCTAATTTTGTGTTAATGTTGGAAATTGGATGAATGGATGTTAAAACCTTGTAATGGCTGAATGGTCTATTAGGCATACCTTAATGATATTATGTGCATATAACTTGAAATGTTCTAAGTAAGTTATATGATAATGAAATGTGTGTGTTGGTAGTTATAATAACAAGGAAAATGCAAGAATGAATAGATTAGAAATAATGTGATAATGTTGGCCGAAACCTATATTACTTGTTAACTAGATATTATGAGTTTGAATGATGGATAAATGTGTATGTGTGTGTGTGTGTGTGTGTTATATTAGTATTATGTTAAAATAGGTGATGTGAGTAAAGTGTGCAAAGATTGACAGAACTTAAGTTTTGAGTTTTAGCATAAATTATGTAAATTATATATACATAGTTAGTATGTAAAGTATGAATGTGATATGAAATCGGAATGTAAAAAGGTATATTATTGGAGATAGTATGGATATGGCCAAAACACATAAAGCTAAGTCCTTGAATGCATAAAAGTTATATTTATGTAAATAATGTTATATGTGATGTGAATGATACAAAAAACTAAATAATGATGTAATGCTTAAATATATGAATGAATTATAGTGTGATTATTCATGTAAATATGTCTTAATATGATGAAAATATGGTTTGTATGCCTCTGAGGCAAGATAAATGGGAAGGCATAACATGGAGATGAGGGACGAATGGCCTAGAATATAGTTATGTGCATTTTGAGGCAAAAATAGGTATGTACCTATGATAAAGCTATAAGATGGTATTGTCTAATAAGAATGGAATAAATTTCAAGTGTTAATAATTATGATGTGAATTATGCATGAAAAGAATGTTAATGTGAATGTTATAATAAAGTGGCTTTAATTTCCCCTTAAGGTCATATGTTGACCAAATAACTAATAAAACTCACTTAAACTACTTTATGAAAATGAAACATAATTAAACATGACGATGCCGTATACAATTAGACAACCTAGATTGGATAGGTTGGCCGATTAACTAGGGATGTATAGTAGCTGCTAGGGTACTTTAGTGCCTCTAGGCTAGTGTAGAAGTTGTATAGGTCTGCAGAGCTACTGCATATAACTTAGGTAGGTGCAGTAGCCGTATTGGTCTATAGAGCCACTATACATATACCTAGGCTTGTATAATAGCCATATAGGTTTAGATGAGCCACCACACACATACCTAGGCTAGTGTAATAGTCGTATAGGTCCACAGTGCCATTACACACACACTTAGGATAATGCAGCAATCATATAGGTTCTGATGAGCCACTACATATACCTAGGTTGGTGTAGTAGATGTACAAGACCTTAGGGGGCCACTGCACACATATACAGCCTATGTGGTTAGGGAGAGAGTCTCCCTATCCAATTTTAGGTAGGTATCTTTTAAGTATGGGAAAAATAAATATAACATAAGGCTTAATAAGAATAATTCATGTAATTGGTAGATATGAGCAAAACTGACTAAAATGATAATGTTTATGCATTTACTATTGTGATTATTGTGGATGTTAACTTGTATGCATGTTTATGAATTCATTATGATATGCATATCATTGCTTATGTTATATTTATTTCAAATGCATGAATGCATGTGGATATGCATATATTATATTGATTACACCACTAGGCATACTACTTAGTGAATCATTGCTTTTGCAATACATAGGTGAAATATCATATTAAAGAAAAAGCCTCTTTCACAATAAGTCGATCAAGAGAAGATCTCTTTCGGTATTTTTGTTTATCCTTGTATATATTATGTGATATATCATGGCATGGGCACTCATATGATGTATAAAAGGATTGTGCCTAAGCATGTTTTTTAAATGGTTTTCTAACCCTTTTATTTAAACTTGTAAACATATTTAAACATGTATGGATGTTTTTATTTTTGTATGATATCTCTTCCTTGTGGTTTGTTGATAGAGTTTAAGACTTTGTGATTAGAGCGATCAGAAGAATCACAGAGTTAAGGTGTGATGTTAGATTGATATAAAAGTGTATTTTTGTCTTGTAGGTTACTATTCGGGATAATGTCTTGGATAGGCATTATGCTATCGAATCTTCAACGTGAGGACCCTAATAGTATACACAGCAAAATGGTTTTTGATAATTCACATTTTTAAGAATTTTGAAAAGTGTAAGAATGATTTTCAATTAAGGTTTTAAAATATAATGGTTTTCTATAAGTTCAGATATCGGTTTGTGTGCCACTCCTCATTTAGGTCTGGTGATTGAATTGGGTAAAGGGTGTCATATTTAGTGGTTTAAGAGCTCCTATTTAGGTGTTCCTTGGTATATAAGGGTTACATATAAGTGCCTTAGGTCTAAGATCATACATCAGATAATTATACAATATTACAACTTATAATTTGTTCTTTTTCCTATATATCTAAGATAAGTACATCTATACCATTGGATGATAAGGGAGTCAATAGCCATGCTCCAACTATGACTACATAAAAGGATACAGGGCCAAGATATTTACCCTTAGTGATGCTGAGTAGGTAGCACAGGCATAGTTAGCCCTACTCTAGTAGATGGAAAGCTATTATGACAAGCTACAGTTGTTGTTGCTCCACCTTCTCCAATAGTACAGCCACTACTAGCTCTACAGGCCTTTCAAAAGACATATTTGGAAAGAATTAAGAACATAGGTGCTATGGATTTTATAAGAGCATAGTTGGATGATTTTATAGCCTCAGAGTACTAGTTAAAAAGAATAATCAAAATCCTACAATAGTTATGATGTACCTCTGAAGAGAACTTGATTTGTGCAACCTTTTATTGTAAGAGAAATCATTTAGATGGTCAGATACACTAACAGAACATAAGGTAGCTAAAGATTTAACTTAGGAATTCTTTTCGGAAGAGTTCAGGAAAAAGTACATCACTGAGAATTATCTTGAGAAGAAGAGATAGGAATTCATCAATCTAATGTAGAGTCACAAAACCATATTAAAATATGAAAATAAGTTTGCAACACTCAGTAGATATGCTAAAAAGATGATTCCCACTAAAATAGAGCGGTGCAAAGGGTTTAAACCATGACATTAGGCTACATGTGGCAATAATGAAGCTTAAAGATCTCTTTGTTTTAGTAGCAACATCCCATACAATAGAGGAGATCCAGAAAGAGAAGCAACAGAGCTTTTAAAGGAAGAGGTCCTATGAATAAGGGCAAGCCAGTTCAGCTCCTTTGGTAGGGAAGAAGTATAAGGTTGATCAAACCATACCATAGTAGTCCCAAAAACAAGAGCAGACACAGAAGTTAGGTTAGGGTTCACAAGCCAAACCTAGATAATAGACACAAGCTACTGGTGCACTGACATGTACTACTAGAAATGCACCATAGACTGGTGTGAACATTATAGTAAGAGGCATAGAGGCACTTATTGGATAACCATACTTGGGGCTTGCTATAGATAAGGCTCCAAAGGTCACTTTGCTAGAGATTACTAGAAAAAGCCTATAACTTCTAGTCAAATATAAGGATTATTACCTATTGTTACTTGAGGATAGAGGTGAGATAGAAGAGGTAAGTGGTAGCTTGAGATTTAAATCAGAGGTAGAGGATAGATTAAAGCTGAAAGCCCCGGCTAGATAAAATACCATTCAGGAAAAGGAAGAAGCGAACTCACTAGAAGTTATTATAGGTACTTTCCAACTCTTTGATTTACCTATATTAGCTTTAATAGATCTGGGTTATACACATTCTTATATATACACTACATGACCATATGACCGAGGGTTAGTATCAAGGTTGCTTGATATAGAGACCATAGTTAGCAACTATGAAACTGCTTACCCGATCTGGTTGCCTGACCAAAATAAGAAATACGCATATAATTGTGTTACCAAACTCATAACATAACAACTCTTTTAAAAATGTGATTAGATCATTCTTAACAAAATGTTTATTTTATAAAAATATAGGCTTTTAAAAGTTAAAAACTAGTTATATTTCATATTTGAAAATCCTCGTGTCAAAAATTTGACAACAAAACAGTTGTGCCAAGATACTAATCCAAATGTGAATAGTAAAATGCACTTCTATAAACATTATCACATTAATCCACATCTCCTATAATCCTCCTAATCACCCTAAATCAACTAACAACACAACATCACAAACCATGTATCATTTTTAATAGCATGTAGCAAACATAGATCAAAATCAACCTTTAAATAAGTTACATACTTTAAAAATCCAAAAATTGACATTTACATCTAGCTTAGGCCCATATTCTTAAAAATTACATCATATGAGTGATTTCTATTTATACATCATAAAATTTAGATATACATATACAAAATATACCAAAAGAATCTTCTTTCTCTTGATAACTTGGTGATTCGAGACTTTTAGCTCAAATTGTCTCCTTGCCTACGCATCACAAAAATAGACAATGTATTATGCAATAGCTTAGTGGTGTAATCGAAATAACTTATGGATTATGCCATAAACATTATACATTATTATATCCATTCATCACGCACACCAATAATCTCATGATATGTATAAATTATACTTGTTATATATATGCTAAAACATTATTGAAATCAAAACATTTATGTATCATAAAATCACTCATTATTCATAGATGTCATGCATAATTCTAAACATAACACATCATGAAATCCATTTTTAGTTACACCATTAATTATGTCTTTAATTATGCCCATAACCAAGAAAACACATACACTATGGATAACAAAGTATTAGTGGACCACTTAGGCCTCAGAACCATGTAGGCCCTACATACATCAGACCTGAAGGTCAGAAAAGCATAGATCGATAGGTTATCATGCATCAGACCTAAAGGTTAGAACATAAGATCTAATTATCAACACATATTAGACCTAAAGGTTAGAAAAATAAGATTCGAAGATCAACGCATCAAACTTGAAGGTCAGGACATCATAATAACTCGAAGGTTCACGCATCATAACCCGAAGGCTATGAAGATACTGAAGTACCCTAGCAACTATTATGACTCCTAACTGATCGGTCAGCCTATCCAACTAGGTTGTTTACTTGCATGGGCTACTAACCAATTATTTTTTGTTTCATCTTATTAACATTTCTTAATATCTCTTTTAATAAAAATGGTTTAGCTAACTAATAACTAAACCGAGAGAAATAATATCATCAGTTTACCACATGATTATACATGATTTACCACATCATAACATGTAAAAATGACAATTTATAAGGCCATATATGTGTGAACTCATAACTAGACATCAGTATATCATACAAATGCTCCACCCAAGATAGCATAAGAAACTTTAGGCATCAACCCAAACATACTCAAAATCATACGCCATTATGACATCTTACAATGCTACATGTAATACATCAACATAATGATTCTACATTATGCATCTATCTAATGCATTTAATATAAGGAACATAAAGATCTATTCACACATTATAATCAATCATTCAATGCATTTCCATATCACAATATCTCATCATGTCATAATATGCTCATAATTACCTCAAATGCATTATGGCCATTACCATAGACCATTCGGCCAAGCCATTATTAGTTGCTTAACTATACATGTTTTCTTGTTACACCCATCAACACAATTTCTCATGACCATAAACATGCATATAATCATGCACTATCCACATCATGCTTAATATAAAGTATACACATGTATAAACACATCATAGGTTGTAACCTCATTCATGCATCATATATTTACTTTCTTACATAGCATAGCCCATCTCACATATACAGGATCACATATTCAATCACATACATGAATCACCCTTTACATGCATCATATAACAATATACACATACATTCATGCATCAAGGCCTTAACATCCCATTGCATGCCACACATATTTTTATTCATATCACAAGTTTTAATACATGCTCTCATGATCTTTGACATTTATAACATCATGCACCATTCGTCACATGCCTACATAATGCAATATACATACATGCATTCATCATTTGGCTATTTGGCCACTATGCCTTTAAGCCCTCAAAAGCTTTATTTCATGCATCTTTCATCATATTCAATGTCCATATGAGCATTTAATTTTATTCTTAGATGTACATCATATTTCTCATGCATAATGTATGACATATGCACAAATACGTACATATAAATGCATGTAAACCATACACATCCTATCAATGTACATTATCCCCATACATTCTAACATCATTAAAGGTTTCAACACACTTCCATAATGTCTTTAAACATAATTAAATGCCATTAATAAGCATACTTAATCAAATATCCATAAACATACACATTTATACATTATGTACATATTAGGGCATATATAAATTTGCATAAATTATTTCAATTACACTTACTTATAGAGTTAAAATGCACCCACAAGGACTGCCTAGGCCTTACCTTTCCCTTTATCCTAAGTCTTCTCTATTTTCTCAACTGTTTATAATAGGCTAGATATATAAAAATTCATAGAAAATTAACCCAAGCATAAAATGAAAAAATGAAAAAATAAAAATGCTCTTAGGCACCTAAGGAACATGGGAAAATTATCAAAACTTAGAAAACTTACCTAATCAATTTTATGACACTATTCATCGAGACTGAAAATCGAGTTTTCTTTCGATTTCTCTTGAATTTTAAGCTAGCAATGACGTCTTAAGGTTATAGAGGTGCAGATTTAAGTCTCGAATGACACAAAATGGGCTAAAATCAAGCTTAGATGACCAAAAATGTCTCATATGCCCTTTTAAATTATGTCAGCTTCTTGGTCTAAGGAAAAAGAGAACGATTCTTCCTTTGACCAAGAATTTAACCTTTTTCTACTAGTTCTCTCTTCTTTTTTCAATTTTTCTTGTCTTATTTTTAACATTTGAGAGACCTTTAAAAATCCATAAATTAAACCTTAATAGCCTTTAAAAATCCATGCTAAAAAATCACGAAAAACCAATTAAAAACATACTTTTGAGGTTACCCACTTTTTGTAAAAATACTTTTCAATCCCTAAAAATTACAATTCTAGCACCAACAAACTATTTAGAATATTTGAGTACCAAGTTGTATTAATCCTAAAATTTTCTAAGCAACTTTTGGATATTTTATTGTTCAGCTAAAACTAGGTCACTATTCGCACTATCATAAAACTTAACTGTCATTTTTAACCATCTAAACGACTTTATTTTTACTTCAAATTTCACCTAAAATTATGTTATGATTAATACTTCTATTCAATAAGATTAATGTGACCTGACCTCAGGAAATACTATTCATGTCCTCAAAAGTACTATTCCCAACACCAAGATTTTTCAAGCATTACATTCTTCCCCTCTTAAAACAAATTTCATCCTTAAAATTACCTAGTTCAAACAATTGAGGAAATTGATTTTTCATCTGAGCTTTTATTTCCCATGTAGCCTTTTCTATCCCATGGTGCCTTCAAAGAACTTTCACAAAAGATATTGACTTGTTCTGCAGCTCTTTAACCTTTCTATCTAAGATCTTTATAGGTTCTTCTTCATAAGATAGATCTAGACTAATCTTTACTTCTTCTACCGATAGCACATGTGTAGGATTTGAACTTTACCTTTAAAGTATAAACACATGGAAAATATTATGAATTGTTGAAGTTCATGAGGTAAAGCTAGTCTGTAGGCTACTAACCCCACATGTTCTATCACTTTGTATGGCCCAATTAACTTAGGACTCAACTTGCCCTTCTTACCAAATTGTAAGACCTTCTTTTAAGGTGAAACCTTGAGAAACACTTTGTCTCCCACCTCGTACTAGACATCTTTTCTCTTTAGATCAGCATATGACTTTAGTCTATCAAAAGCTACTTTCAACCTATCCTTTATAATCTTCACTTTCTCCTTTGCATCCCTGATCAAATATGGTCCTATGAGCTCAATCTCACTGAGCTTGTTCCAACACAAATGAGTTCTACACTTCTTTTTGTATAATGCCTTGTAAAAAGCCATACCTAAACTTGCTTGATGGCTATTGTTATAAGCAAACTCTACCAATGATAGATAGCAATCCTAGCTACCCTTGGAGTCTATGGCATAAGTTCTCAACATATGCTTAAGCACTTGGTAACCATGCTTCAACATGAGTATAACATCATATTTAACATCAAATCACTCAAGTATCAAAAGATTACCTGAATAACTCTTTCTGACTGTCCGTCAATTTAAGGATGAAATGGCATACAAAAACTCAATTGAGAACTTAATACATTATAAAGATTTTTTAAAAATCTCAATGTAAACTGTGGATCCTAATCAGATATAATAGAAGATAGCACTCCATACAACCTGATGAACTCATCTATGTATGACTTAGAAAGCTTCTCCAAGGAGTAGTCCATGCTCATTATTATGAAATAAGTAGTCTTGATCAAATGGTCTACTACAACCCATACTGAACCACATCTGCTCCTTGTCATAGGCAACCCAATAATAAAATCCATAGTGACCCTATCCCATTTCTATTTTAGAATTATTATAGGATGATGCAATCCAGATGGAACCTGATGCTCTGCCTTCACTTGCTGACAAGTAAGGCACTTGGTCATATACTCTTATACATCCTTCTTCATGCTAGGCCACCAATATGACAACTTTAAGTCATGATACATCTTCATACTACCAAGATACATAGCATAAGGAGCACTATGAGCCTCTTGCAAAATTTGATTCTTCATTTCTTCCATATCTAGAACATATATCTTGTTATGGTAATACTACTTATGGAACTCTAACAAGAAAAAGTCCCAAGTCTGCTCTTCCTCTATCTTATGTTTGGTTAGATCTTCCCACTATTTAGATGCCTCTTCTTAGAGCAAAGACGTGGCGTATATCACTTTCTTTTCTAGGGTGCATCTCATCTATATCATAATCTTTTTTGTCTTGTTAAGATAATATTCTACTTGCCCAAGCTCTACAACACCCTCAACTTTGAAATTCTTGGACCCTATCTTCTTGACTCTCTTAAGGTAGGTCTTCTGGAGAGGTAAAGGAACCTCTAGCTGCTAGCCTGGTGGTAAAGCAATAGTTGTAGCTTCTCTCAAAAGGTATTGGCATATACTTGCCTTGCTGCACTACTAGATATAGATGCAAGCCCATCAGACTCTTGTCCTATAAACATGAAAGCCTAACCCTCGACTTCCTCATTATGGTGCGATGCATGATCACTCATTTTATCCATAGGTAAGAGAACAATTCATAAGCCTCGATATCATAAATTTTGTGATGTATAAACTTAACCTAAGGCACTCATATGTTGCCTATAAATGCCTAAATCAGAGCTTTAAGACCACTAAATGTAACACCTCTTACCCAATCTAGTTATCAAACCGGAATAAGGAATGTGCACACAAATGCGTTATCGAAATCATAACATAACAACTCTTTGAAAAATATGATTAGATCATTCTTAAAAAATCTTTATTTTATAAAAATATGGGCTTTAAAAAATCTTTCAAAAACTAGTTACATTCCACATTTGGAAATCCTCGTATCAAAAATTTGGCAACATAACAGTTGTACCAGGACACTATCCCAAATGTGAATAGTAACTTGCATAGTAAAACACACTTTTATATTCATTTTCACATTAATCCACATCTCTTGTGATCCTCCATTTCAATCCAAATCCACTAACAACATAATATCATAAACCATGCATCATTTTTAATAGCATGCAACCAATTCAAAATTAACCTTTAAATAAGTTACATACTTTAAAAATCCAAAAATTGACATTTACATGTAACTTAAGCCCACATTCCCAAAAAATACATCATATGAGCACCTTCTATTTATACATCATAAAATTTAGATATACATATACAAAATATCCTAAAAGAATCTTTTTTTTCTCTTGATAACTTGGTGATCCTAAGCTTTTAGCTCAAATTGTCTCCTTACCTACACTTCACAAAAATAGATGATGCGCTAAGTAATAGCTTAGTGGTGTAATCAAAATAGCTTATGGATTATGCCCTACATATTATACATTATTATATCCATTCATCAACATATCAATAATCTCAAGATATGCATAAATCATACTTGTTGTGTATATGCTAAAACATGACTAAAATTATAACATTTATATATCATAAAATCACGCATTATTCCTAGACATCATACATAATTCTAAACAAAATGCATTAAGAAATCCATTTTTAGTTACGCCTTTAAGTATGTCTTTAATTATGCCTATAACCAAGAAAACATATACACTATAGATAACAGAGTATTAGTGGACCACCTAAGCCCTCAAAACCATGTAGGCCCTACACATATTAAACCCAAAGATCAGAAAAATAGAGACCCGTAGGTTATCAAGCATCAAACCCGAAGGTCATATCATAAAATCCAACGATTAACATGTATCAGACCAAGGTCAGAAAAATAAGATCCAAAGATCAATGCATTAGACCCGAAGGTCAGGACATCATAATAACTCAAAGTTTCATGCATCATAACCCGAAGGCTACGAGGTACTGAAGTACCCTAGCAACTGCTGTGACTCCTAACTAACCGGTCAACCTTTC
>CANXYI010236211.1:0-15642 GCA_948208565.1 Hura crepitans | reverse complement strand
ATTTTTCATCAAAGTAAAGCCCCTTAAAGTTTTATGACCAGTGTCGCTGCCTTGATTTTGGTGTAAGTGACCGAGCACCCTAGGCACACTTCTCTAACCCAATGGCACTTTTCACGGATCCTCAGAGTACGGGCGTTATAGATTAAAATTAGAATATTTGGATGACATATTATTTGGGCACTTTTAGATTGAGATTTTTAGTCCCCAGTGGAGTCGCCACTATAGGGATTATGTATTTTTATCAAAGATGAGAGTGGTTAGTGGAGTCACCACCTATCCTCTACACCAAGCCTCTAATCTTCTGTACCAAAAAGGTTTAGAATTCATATCTTATTTATGCCTAATAATATGCCTTCTTGTATATTATAACATTTATCAATCCCTTATCAAGCAAGCATGTATTTAAAGTAATTATGTCACCTTTTCATGTATAAGAAGTAAATTGCAGTAATTAAAGCATATAAGGTATATTGTACATCTAAAAATCGAGTTATTGATTAGTTGTTATTTGACTTGACAATTACCTGTAATTCCATAGGAATTGGTGGTAATTGCCCAACTCCCATCTCTAGGAGATTGGTCTTTATTAAAGAACATTTTTCATGTGACTTTTGATTAGATAAAGGTTAAAACCATTTTATTAAAAAACACCAATTAATTAAATAGAAAACCATTTTAATGTAAGATTTGGGATTTAGCAAGTAAAATAAGTTATTTAATACCTATTACATCCAAAAATAATAAAGAGAATTAAAAGGTAAAAAACCAAAGGAAATAAAATAAAGAACTTAAATGGTCCTGTCTATACGACGTTAATTCCGTGCGGACTCTATGTAGCTCTAGCATATATCTATGCAGACTACTGCTTCTAATGGTTATTATGTCCGTCTAGACCTCTACTCCAATGAGAGAGGCCATTTGCATACAACTCTAAGGAAGAGGTTAATGATAACAGATAAAGGTTCATGTGAACTCATAAAGAGGAGAAAAAAAGAATATATATGAAAACTCGAAATCCAAATCTATGCCCGTGTAGACTACGGTCCTCATGAAAGGGAGTTTATGTAGACTTAACAACAATTTTAGTATGTCAACAAAATACATGTTATAGGATGGAATATTTACACAATATTTTAACATCAGAGGAATATGTCAATACAGTAAGCAAAATACATTAGAACTTGATCAAATAGATAAGACATTGTTATTTTATATAAGTTTGTGCAGATAACAAATTATGCATATAATGATAAAGTAAGTCCATTCAAACTTTAGTATGCTTATATATAGGTCTGTACAATTAAAACAAAAATAACAGATTAATTATAACATAGAAACAATCAATTTAAGAATATAAAACAATTTAAAATGATGACTTACTCTTATGATCAAGGTGGGGATTACATAAAATCACCTCATTTATGATCAATCCTAGGAGATCATTCATCCATGAGAACAAGAAGAATATATACAGTGAAAGGCTTCATATCTTACCCTTATAAGTGGACTTCAAGCAATAATGCAAAAGGTAGGGTTTTAGAAAAGATTGTAATTTAAGTGTGGGCTATTAGGACTAGTAGAGCGATTCCTCTTTGGAGTTCTCACCTAAACTCATAGACAAGGGTTTTTAGCTATTATGAATGCTTCTCAGCCTCATTTCTTCCTCCCCCTTTAATTCATACCCCAAAGTAGGTATTTATAGGCTTACAGTTAAAATATCACATCTAGAGATGGTGGAATCCCTCTAGGACTAGAATTCAATGCCTAAATAAGAATTATGCACTTCTAGAAGTTTTATGTCAGCAAGTTCATATAGACTTAGGCATGGGTTTTCTCACCAGTCCATGGGCTTTGAGCTAGGTTGGATTAGTCTGTATGGAGATGGGCTTCGGCTTTTTTGTGTAGACCTTGGGCTTTAGGTTCAACTGGCTCAGGCTGGCTAAGGTATAGACCTCATAGCATTAAGTCCAAGTGGACTTATGCCATGTTAGTCTGTGTAGACTTAGGTTCCAAGTTGCTTGCCTTATTGCATAAGCCTATCTCTAGTTATGATCATAGGCTAAACTTCAGGCATCTACAATTACAAGATCACATAAACTTTTAATACAGTGTATTCCTATCATCCATATATCAATATACATATGGGTGCTTATATAGTCTTTCCATATACTTTCTACATATAGAATACAAACTATATAGCCAATATCATCTTCATATAATCCCATATCATCTGTAGCTAGATGGTTCTTCCCTCCGAGCTATGCTTATACCTGCACATTGCAAACAAATGATGCACTAAGCTTTACAACGTAGTTGTGTATCCAATATAGTATGGCACATATTAAGCATGTAATAACATTTATGGTAGATTTAGTAGGTTAATTAATTAATAATAGTATCATGTACTTAACATGAAATCAATTACAACATCACATGCGTTATAATGTTCTTAGATCCTTAGAATATCCATATTCATATTATTTATCATATATAAAATACTATAAAATAGAGTCATATGTCAATAAAACTTTATCAAGGAAGGAGTTAACATTACCAATATAAGTGTATAGGCATAAGATATCAAGACACCATCAAAATATTTAAAATCATAACATGGATGGCATACAATATAGGACATAAGCAAGAACCTATCATCTATAACTATATACTTTAATCATAACCTCTCATTACTATAATACCGTTATTCTTTTCTTATATTTCTTGATTTATTTTTCTTAAGTTCTTATTCACTTTATTTTGCCCATACATAGAAGACAACAAATCCAAACTATATAATGGGGTATAATGCCTAAAGGTGCACCATGTTGCCTAAGGCCTTATTTAATTCCTAGAAGACCTAATGTAATTTTCCAAAGGCCCAATATAATTGTGTAGTAACAAATCATGGATTATGCAATTGGATCTATATAATTGTGCAGTATCGAATCATGGATGCACTTGTATAATTATGTAGCATTGAATCGTAGCTTATGCTGCCGTACCCATATGATTGTGCAGTACAGAATCACGGCTGCACCTGCATAATTATGCCAAATCATGGCTTATGTGGTTGCACCCATATAGTTATCCCTGATGTACCCTAGCGATTGCTATATCTCCCTAGTTTTTTGGTCAACCTATCCAATCTATGTTGTCATACTCTTATGAGCCAATACTTAATTATGTTTCACATGATTGCATATATTATTATCATGCATTCTTTAGAACTCATATTAAAGTTTCATAAGCTTTAAGTATCATATCATGCTTTCATAAGATTTTAGGGTGCTTTCAAGCATCACTAATAACATACATTAATCCCTTAGGCCTTACAACATGATATATCAAAAAACTAAGTATCATCTAGGCCATTCAGTAATCTCATAATCTCTTTGTGCATTATGGTGCTTCCTCTTCTACCATATGCAATTCATATCATCATTTCATTATCATATATCAATTTCCATGTCATTTGGCCATATCATAATCTCATTATACATTATGGCATTTCACAACTACCATAAGCCATTCATATCATCATTTCATCTTTTTCATGCCAATAGTTCATATATATGTTTAAATAGGTTTCCATAATATAGCACATGCCATTACATGTTGACATGCTTATTACCATTCATATGGTCATGCATTCTTTCTCATTATATACTAACATCACTTCTCATGAGCATTTTCATGCTCATGCGTATGCATCATTCATCTCATGCTTAATGGAAAGAATAGATACACTCATGATTACATTATGAGCCTTAGCATCATACATGCATCTTACATGTATTTCCTCATATTACATAAATCATCTCACATGTATATGATCATATGCACAATTTATCAATTTCACAATTCATCAAGTTCATACTTTATATTTCATTGCACACATACATACATACATTCTAGCTTATTCAACCACCATGCCTCTTGGCATTCAGAAACATCATTCATCTCATTTATTATTTATCAATACATATTTACCATTTTCACATTCATTGCAAGGCATATGTTCATCCAACTTACAATATGCCGAAATGTCCATTAGAATGCGCATTATGATGTCCATAGTGTCAAACACTTCTTTTAGGCTCATTATAGGTTTAGAACCCACTTTAGACCCAAACTTTGTGCATATGAGATTTTATTTAAGTCTAGCAACAAACACAATAACTATGACATGCATTGTGCACCATTACATTTCATGAATTCACATGCATAAATATTTTTCGAAGACCTCATTCAGCCATATGTATTATTAGTGCATAGATTAGCACTCAATATAATATATTAAGCCACAATCACATATTCATGCACAAAAACATGTACATAATTAATTGCATAAGCTACCATTGCCTAAAAGACCACTTGACCATTAAGCCTTAAATCCATCATTTTTGTTACTTTGTGTTTCACAATACATTCCATTTATGTGCAATATTGTCTATATGTTTCTTCCACTAAAACAACATAACATGCATGCATTATGAACATAATCACTTCTACATGAACATTTCTTATCATTATTTTCCTTTATTTCAAAGCTATACCAAGTTCACTTATTCATTCTTTACTTAGCATTTTACATAGGTTTACTTTCACTCAAGTGTCACAGACCTAAGATTGGCATTGTGACCCATTCGTCTAGCACACATATGACATGGCCCCGAAAAACATTTAAACTTCATGTGTAATATAAAATATATTCAATTTATCATAGATTATGCTTAAAACTCATCACCATGCATAATCTTCCTCATTTCTATGATGTATTTACTTAATACAATAATACATATATTAAGCATTTTAACTTCCATAATCATTCTTAAGCTTTCAAGCATTCCAACATTTATCAAATATACCAATTTTCATCCATTTAAGCATTTTCATACTCAATTATTACATTAAGCACTATATGCCTTAATTAGGCATATTAATACACATAATGTCATCAATGACACAAAAATGATTTCTATATGTTAATTAAGCATACATGTCATTCAAAATGCCTCATCATATATCTTATGTGCCAACTTAAAAACTTCATTTTAATTCTATCATTTGCTCAAAAATATTCCAACATATGCCTTTAATCTTTTGTTTGGCTAACACACACAAAAATAGAAATAATAGACTTTTACACATTAACCCACCAGTGGGTTAATGTTTAAAACTATGAATTCAAACTTTTTCAATGTTAACCCGCTAGTGGGCTAATGCTATATATCAGGGAATTTCATAAAAATTTAAGATTATGCATTAACTTTTCTACAGTTTAATATACAAATCTATAAGGTTATACTCCCACTCCATAACATTAGTGTGACCCCAAATCTTGGGTGACACTATTCACATCCCAAAAAGTACTATTCAGAATACCGAGATTTTAGGGCATTATAATATTGCCATAAAGGCCTGTTTCTATACTCATGGCATGGTAGTGATTTCCATGTGATAGTCTATTTCATATTTTGTTATATCGTCATAAAGATCAGGCAAGTATATAACACGCACATATCTATTACAAATATAGTCATACTCATGTATCTTTCATATTTCTATTAAAAATAATACATTAGCTTTTTATTAGCAAATTTCATTTGCTTTTGTATCAAGCTCATCTTATTCATTTCTTTCTATATACTAATGTACAATTTCCATTGATCACATAAAAGCATACAGATGTGTAATTTCCATAGATCACATAAGAGCATACAGAACATTATAACATTCTATTTCTCATGCATACCTATATCACAATAACATAATCCATTCATATAGCACTTGATAATATTAACCAATTCTTTTCACATTTTCATATCATCCATATTGTTATGAAAGAATACTAAGAGAATGTACCTTTTATCTATCATACATTCTTGAAATACTTTATTTCTTCTCATGGCAATTATTTTAGTGCATTTCCACTATTAAATCTACTTGATAAACTTAATAAATTGATGAAAATGTTATAAAAATTTAAAGTATGGAATTATATAGAGAGAAAAGGGGTATAAGTATTTTGATTAGAAAAATGAGGACTAGATGGCATTTTTTAAATCAAGATATTATCCCTAAAATAAGGGTAGCAATAATTACATTCATTAAATAGGAAACCAAGAAAAAAAAAGGAAAACAAAAAAAAGAAAATAAAAAAAGAAAGAAATAGAGGGAAGAAACTAAAAAGGAAAAAAAGTCAGAGAAGGAGGTAGTAAGCCAATCAAAGAAGAGCTACTGTAGGTGGAGGCACGAGTGGTAGCATTGATGATAATAGTAGTGGTGGCAACACCACTAATTAAAAAAAGAAAGGAAAGAACAAATACAAATAGGGAAAGAAGAAAATAAGAAGAGATAAGAGGAGAAATCAGGAAATAAGGAAAAAAGAAAAAGAGAGCTAGAGACTGGCTTTCAAGATAAGGGAAAGAGTGATGGCCATAAGTGCCATAGTGCTGGATAGAAAGGAAAAGCAGCAAAGGTAACAATGCTATTGACTGGAAAATTGAGAATGGGAAAGAGATAAGTGCAAGTAGAGAATAATTTATGGTGATGGCAAGGGCAATTCAATTTTTCTTATCTATAGATTTACAGGCTATGAGCAAATGCATTTTTAACAAATGGTGTAATAAGAAAGCTTTGCAATTTATAAGAAAAAAAGTAAGAACTACATAGTGGGAAAGAGTTGCTGCAACATGTAATACCCACTATAGTGGGGAGGAGAGGTGCCAACTATTGCAAGAAGAATTGAGCTTTAATTTCTAAAATTAAAAGTTTCAATAGATATGCAAGAGAAGAACTCATTTATAGCTACTGTGATGATAGACAATAGTAGTTTGGTTGCACTTTGGATTTTTAGTAGTGCCACTATAGTAATAGGGCAAAAAGAGGACAATAGGTATAAAGCTTTATTTTTTTTGTTCTTTTCAAGTTAAGAATTTTTAAATTGATATTAAAGAGTTAATTGGAATGGATATGGTATAATTAAGTTGTTTCTTTTGTTGGCTGATATGATAGAATTAAATCGGATGAATTCTATATGATGGAAGAACACTCGAATAGTTAAAAAAAAGGGAGTTTTAACATGAATGGTATGTGTATTCAATAATGCTAAAAAATTTCAAGGTGTGTGTGCATTTGTAATTATATTTATGTAAGTTCAAGTATGTTTTTATATATTTTGACAAAGAATTTTTGCTTATGATATACATAATCAACTTAATTTTATGAGAAATTATATATATATATATATATATATATATTTATATATATATATATATGTATATATATATATATATAGACAGGCACACATACATAGAAATTGTCTTAAGGAGTTTGGATTGGTAAATTGCATGCTATTAGTAATATGTACCCACATATTGTGACTTATAATCAAAAAAGAGGCCCTCGAGTGATGATAAAAGTATTAGGCCAAGATATATAAATGACCAAGATAAGATGAAAGTAAATTCTTACTTTGGATTATATACATATGTGATATATGTATACGATGTATGGCTTTTAAGGTTAGCATTGAGCATGAATATTTTAAAAGAACCATGATAAAACGATGAATAATTATGTAAGTTTAAACAAAATTAACACTCTTGCCTAGACAAAAGATTATGTTTAAGTTAGGAGTTTAGTAAGTTACATAATGAAGTTGGATATGTTATGGGACATATAAAATTGAATAAATTTATAATTTAGAGTCACTGTCTAAATAAGGATAAGGTATGCTTATATATAATTGACCATAATTGTGTGATGTAATCTGACCAAGTGTACAAAGATGATAAGTGTATTTCAATAAAGTACGGTGCTTAGGTGTAAGATTCAATAATTGAAATGTGTGTTTTTTTGACATAAATGCATAGTTGTATGGTAATTGGTAAGGACTTTATATTAGTTATGAAATGATGTTATATGTTTGACAAGAACATGTATTAATAAATAAATTAAGATGCTTTGGTGTAGGATTAGGTTATGGTTATATCATGTTAAATTATGTATTGAAAAGCCTATATGAGTACATTTGATCTCTCTTATCTTAAAAGGAGCCAAGTGAAATGTGATTGTAATATTGTTTTGTTAATATGGAAATAAATGTTATATGCATAAGGTATGCTTTTTTTAAGCCAAAACATACTTATAATGGGTACAAGTGTGAAGGAAAGATATTAGACATGTTACTTAAAGTTCTAAGCTTAAGCATGAAGTAAGAAGGATGTATGTACATGGTTAGTTATATTAGAAATGGAAGAATTGTTATTTCAAGCTTTTTCCTTGTGTTGGTCGAATGACCCACTTAAGGTGTTTTGAAGTGATTATATGTGTGTATAAACTATATTTTATATAAAGTATGAGAATGTTGCCTTTAGATATAGTGATAACTAAAATTTAAATGGTTGGTTTAATGGCTTTGATAAGCTTGAAGGATGAATGTGTGTGTGTGTGTGTGTGTGTGATAAGTTATAT
Organism: Hura crepitans; assembly: GCA_948208565.1. Taxonomy (NCBI): domain Eukaryota; kingdom Viridiplantae; phylum Streptophyta; class Magnoliopsida; order Malpighiales; family Euphorbiaceae; genus Hura; species Hura crepitans. The sequence continues at coordinate 7,164 of CANXYI010236211.1, read as the reverse complement.
AAGTGACATGTGAATGGATATGGTAAAGATATGTGTAAAATATGTGAAGATGGTTATGCCTAATACAATATGTAGAAATACATTAATAACAAAATGTTTATAAGTAATGGTTTGCTTATATTTATTCGTGATATGTGTACACACACACACACTTATGTTTATGTGCCAACTGAGAATAGCCTAATATGTTTAGCAATGAGTCTATGATATGGCTGGATAGCCTTATGGCAAAAATGAAAGTGGCCTCATACCCATCTATACATGAAAGAGTGAATAAAATCACATAAAAGCAAAGATGGAACATAATGTGCTATAAGAAGCTATATACTTGTCAATGTAACCCTTCCTATCCAATCCATTGTCAGAATGAATAAGAGATGTCACTTCTTAAAGGATACCCATTTATTTCTACTCCACCCTATTCTCATTTAACTTTATAAAAGATAACATTAATATTTTTATATCATGAATTAATAAAATTTCGACAGCAAATCAACTATTCGGGTGAGAAACTAAAAATTTGTACCTACAAGAAAACACTTCTAAAACTATTCTCAAACATCACCATCATCACTGGGTCCATCTGACCCTCCAATCATACCCTATAATATAATGATCATATCAATAACTCAATCAATGACATAGACACACATCAATCAAATTAGTAACTCATCATAAATAGATAAACATACATGTTTATATAGCTTAGAATCTAACTCGCCATATAATTTAGCAAAAATATTCTAATACATCAAATTACCCTCTTATACATGAGTGCCACTAGTCTAGTTCATATACATGTAAGTACCAATGGTACATCCTCCCTAAAAGGCTCCTACAACACTATTGTGTAAGGTTATACTGCTAACTATCATCTAACACCTATGCATTAAAGAAATTGACACGCTAAGTACACACTTAGTGGTGAATTTAACAAAATATGCATTGTATAAAACACACATGTCATACAAGCATGCAAGATTATTGGTTTATAGGTATACATCACTACCATATTACCATTCTTATATAGGTACTCGGATTATTAGATTATGTTATACCTTCTTTTTAATCCTCACAACTCATACACCTTTAATTCAGAGCCATAGTGTATTTATTTATTTATGTATTCATCTTTTCATTAAGTTCACTCTGTATGATTGTTTTAACAAATTATTAGGTCCATACCCATTTATGCCTATACTTTTAACTCATTTTGTTAATGGGTTTATTATACATTTAGATCAAATATGTTTTTCATCAATCTATTTCAAGTCTTACCTTATTACTTTATCACGTCATCTTTTTTATTCTATCATTTATCATTACTTTAGGCCCATACTTAGGAGAAACTATTAAACATTAAACAATAAGATCCATTTTATATAGTGGCCCACATTATAAACCTCAGTGTTTGTACATATCATCCATCCGATAATAGAGATTAATTCTATAAAACCTTCTAATACCGAATGGTAGGGATTAATCTGACTAGACCTCCTAACAAATAGGATAGTATGGATCAGCCCAAGTGGACCTCCTAATATCTTAAGTATTAGCATCACTGGATAACATGGATCAACCTAGGTAGACCTCCTAATATCCATGACAACACATGTAGCAAGGATCAACCCATATAGACCTCCTAATACCCAAGGAAATACAGGTGGCATGAATTAGTCTATGTAGACCTCTCAATTCTGCAAGTATACAAGGGTTAGTCCATGCAAACCTCCCAACAACCTTAGGTAATAGAGATCAGTATGTGTGAACCACCTAATACCAATAACGTGCAAGCTCCTATCAAACTTTGATGATTTCACCCACCAAATAATAGGCCATGATCCTTATAGATCAAGCCCCTAGTAGCTACTAACTCCCTAATTGTTCGATCAACTTATATAGTAAGTGGTTTAGCTAATATGGGCCATTAGTTCACATTTCTATTTTCATTACTTATATTTGTTTTTAGTCTATTTCTCATCATTCACAATTTAAACTAACACTTTATCAACAAGCCATCATCATATCCTTTTAGTTTTGGTGGTCACATATCAGTGTCATTAATCAACTCATGTCTTATTTCATATAATTTATTTAATTCTCATATGCTAGATCAAATAATTCTCAGTCATACCAGTATATGGTCATTATTACTTGTTAGCATTACCTGTGTAATTCTATTATTATTCATATTCCTTACCTATTGGCATCTCATTAATCCATATATATCTATTGTCTCATCTTATGCAACTTATGCATTAAAGGCATATAGATAATTAACCCTATATATTCAACTTTTTATTTTTCCAATTATCTTTTTCCCCACATAATCAGTATCAAACTTAAATTTCTAGATTAAGGCAAAATTACCACATCTAGATAAGATTATCATTATTTATATTAATCAATTGTGGTTCCTCTAATCACATCACCAACATAAGTCATTTAACCCCCATCTCAATTTACCTCTATTTTTTTATCTCATCAGTACCTATTCTTTAATTACTCGTACCAACACATAAGGGTTCACTTATATCTTTCTTTTCTTAACCCATATTTACATAACCATGTTACCTTAGTATTGATCATTTGGCCATCACACATACATTGGTAAGCATACACTTAAAGTTTCATATTAATCTCTCATTTCATTCATACTTATAACTAGCTATTTAGTTGGTTTTTAAATCTTACACATTTAGTTTCACATGTGCACATGCATTTACCTTAAGCATACCATTCGGCTATTACATGACAATATACACACATTTAATTCCTCATTAGTTCTACACCTTAATCACAATCATCTTTTAATTACAATTCCAATTTGTGCCATACACATTTGTTTTTACTTACACATACACATGTACCCTTTTATATACCCTTTAGCCATGATATCTTAACATATATACATATAATTTCTCATTCATTTCTCATCTCAATTATGCCTATCACTATATCACCAACTCATTTACATCCCATATACAACTTGACTATACAAGCATACACATATTCTCCATGAACACAGCATTTAGCCATAACTCAATCACATATATACATATTGTTTTCTTCTTATTTCTTTATACATTCATAATCACCATCATCCCTAAACCTCACACACATATTCACCATGTACAAAATACAACATACATACATAATACATCACTTTTATACACACATATTAACATATAAGTGATGCAACATCCAACACACAATGCATATTACATTAAATTCACTTACAGTGGACTCCAAACGCTCTAATTGCACTTTAAAACCCTTGGTTTTCTCTTCCTCTAATAATTCCACCATTACACTACAAACATATTATGTTCTATGCTTAGAAAAGTCTCATAAAAATTTACACAACTCTAAATTGAAATCTAATCACATATCTAACATCTACACCTTAAATACCATATAATAAAAATATGAAACCTTGAAAGAAATCACCTACTATCACTTAGGTCACTATTCACCAAGCATTAATTCCTCTTAAATTTGGCCTCTTGTATTTCTCTCACTAGAATCTTGTTTAAAATGTCATGGAGGCATGATTTGGAGCTTTAATTAGGAAAGGTGTATTATAAGGTGTAAAATAAAGAAATAAAGGGAAAGGGTATCCGTAGGGAGGCATCAGCTTTTGTGAGATTTAAGGAAGAAGATAACTTGATTTCATCCCATACACCTATACACACCATACACCTTTTAATTATGGTGATAGATTGCCACGATCATGCCTCGTGGTGATTGAACGGCCTCGATTAGTTCTATTTATGTTTTAATCTTCAAAAATGCAAACTAATTATTCAAGACCCCTAAAATTATTTCTTTCAGTGCCAAAAATTCGCAAAACTCTTAACTAAGGGGTCCCTAAAATCTTAGGCCCAAATTCCAAGGGAAACTAGGTGAACTATTTACTCGCATAATTAAGAAATTCAAATAAAATAATATATGCCCTCATAGAATTCTAATTTCACTACCATTAAACTCATTAGAATTTTTTGACCTTTAAGTCATGCTATTTTTAGGCTAGCTTGGGTACATACCAACCATTTTTTTGGCCTAGTGCAACTTAAGCCACTATTCATTAGTTCTTAACACAAAATGATTTATTGGTTCAGTGAAACATGCTAATTATTTCGTTTTCGTTGTTATTTTTTAATTAAAGTTTCATGACATGTACTTGTAATTCCCAAGCTTCGAGGCTTCGTGAACAGTGCCACTCGGTCCAATAAGTGTGCTCAGGGTGCCAAGTCACTTACACGTAAGCGAAGGTAGTGACACTAGTCATGAAACTTTAAGGGGCTTTAATTTGATGAAAAGAGAAAATTTTAAAAATTTAATAGAACCAACAATTCATTTCAGACTGTAAATTATCCTCCAGTATAATAAAAATTTTTTAGGCCAGGATTGACCCGATATGTCCTCAAACGGACACAAAAATAGTAGATCCTAAAGCTCAAAAATTACACTGAGTCCACTGGTGAAAGAATTTTTGAAATCGGAGGTCATTTGCAAATTTTTATAATTTTTAATGTTGGCATACAAATCAAAGTAGTCTAAAAACTACCCTATTAATGGAATTTGGCCATGAAAATTCATGAGTAGGTAGAGGGGATTAGAATATGAATTTTAAAATAAATGGTGTAATTTTTCGAGGTCCGTGTGAATTTCGATGACTTTCTAAAGGATTTTAAAAAAAATAGAGCCATTTTGGGATGGATCAAGTGGTTGTGGACCCCACCCATGCACTTGGTAGCTAGCTTAGGGCCTTGACATGTGCCAAGGTGAGTGGCTAAGTGGATTTTTCCACCAAATAAATGCCAAAACTTTCTCTCGCTTTTTTGCCCAACAAATGATGCCATAGTTGAGAGTGGAGAGACTTTTATCTTCTTCCCCCAGCCAAACCTACAATTTCTAGGTTCCTAAATTCAAGTTAGGATGTTATTAACCTTTCAAAAAAAGAATCATGGCAAAAGGAACTCTTAGCTATGAATTAAAATTCACCAAAGTTTTCTAGACAAAAGCAGTCCAACAGGAGTACCAAAGGTGAGTTCTTTGCTTTTCCTTTGGTTTTTCTTAAACTTTCATGTTTGGAAATGGTTCCTTGGGGTGTCTAACATTTGTGGGGATGTATATAAATACTGTTTAAGGTGAATTGGGGCATGGAAGGGCTTGAAAAACAAAGGAAAAAGTCACCGTGAGGCTAGAAATGAAGGTGGGTAGCCTTAGCATGGTGGAAATCTCATCTTCAAGTGGGAAAGGTAAGTGAATTCCTTCTTTCACTTTATGCCTTTAAAATTCTAGTAGATGATTCTTAAGTTTAAAAATGGTTTAAGTTCATAAAGTAGCTTGGATAGGTGTTTTCTTGAAGGATATTATGCATGGCATAAGGCAATAGGGATTGTACAGTTTATTAATGAAAAGTAGTCATATTGATGCCAAACTTTAACTTAGCCGAGAGGTTTGCAAAGTGGTAAAGGCATGTGTATGGTGCTTAATAGGTATATTGATGTTTATTGTATGTTATGATGATTTTTGGTGTTAGTTTGTAATGGAAATTATTTGTAAAGTAATATGGTAATACATGTTGGCATGAAATGAGTGAGTGGCTGAGAGCTTGACTTATGATTGTTAATGTGTGTGGCTTGCTTAGTGTGGTCTTATATAGTGTTTAAGGCTGGAAATGCATGTACCTTAAACTTATGATGCATGAATAATTGGCATGGCATGGAATAAGTTTGAGTAATGCATGGAGGCATGGAAAGTTAATGGTGGCCGAAGCATGTGATAGGCCTTTGCTACCTTAAATGGCATGAAAGTGTGAAGGTATGTGTGTAAGTGTACTTGACCTATGGATTAATGGATATTTGTGTAATAAACACCACGAGAATGCATAATTAGGGCGATTGGTTAGTTGTACCTGAGAGATAGCTCAAGGAAAATGGCATGATAAAGAGGATAATATGTGTACCATGTTATATATAGTAAAGCATAATTATAAAAGCATGGATAGCTTAATTGTGGTTAGCATGAATATAGTTAGAGTATACTTTAAAGTGGCTTGAAACCTAATCATAAAGTGACATGAAACCTAACTTTAAAATGGCCTTAAAACTAGATTAGCAATCATGTATACAAAGTAGCTTGAAACTTTGCCTTTAAAGGCTATAGATTGTAAATAGAAACCATGCTTATTTGTATGCCTTTGAGGGCTAGTGGTTATAATTGTGTATAATGGCAATTGTGCCTATTGTTTAGCCTTGGAAATGGCCTAGATATGTTTGGCTTTAGGCCTATAAATGTACTTAATAAGATGTTGAAAACTGTGCTGTAATTGGACTTAAAATAGTCCCAGAATTGTGTTTTGAAAAGTGGTCGAAATGACCTATAACTGTCCAGTTGACCATTACCTGAACCAAAAATGTCACTAGACAGAAAGTGTTAATTTCCTAAGAATTAATGTTATGATAAATTATAACATATTAAACCTTGTATATTGGAAATAACATAACTTAATATTATTTTGGGGTTTTTATCCAATAGAGCCAAAATGTGGTTATACCAGACTGGTTGAAAAATAAACTGTGTAATAAAATTTATAATTATATGTTATTACAACTTAAATATTATAAGAATACTTCTCGTTAATAAATGGACTTAAAATGAGCTACTTAGCCCATTAGTTAGACACCCACTGAATGGGTTGACCAGTCAACTTAGGGTTTTATAGCTACTAGTTGTTTAATGTTCAGGCATCGAATTTTATTTATGCTTAGGGAGGCCTACAAGCTGATCTCCATTATGTCACATTCCTGATGATATTTATTTGTGGCTGGGGAGGCCTATGGGCTGATCTCCATTATGTCACATAGATGCTATTTATTTGTGTCTAAAGAGGCTGCAGGCTGATCTCTATTATGGTACATAGGTTAGTGCAACAGCATAGGTTTAGAATGGGGACCACTATGCTAGTTTATTTTCTCTCTAGATCTAGTGTCTATCAGGGATGTCTTTTAAGTTGGGCCAGCTAAAATGATTCAATAAAGTTAATAAACCCACGTATAATGGTGAAATATGACTCAGGGGTATTTTAGTAATTTTCCACTAGTAATAAATAAAGGCTTAAAATAGTATAGTTTTAAGCATTAAATGGCTAATAAT
>CANXYI010236112.1:0-10399 GCA_948208565.1 Hura crepitans | reverse complement strand
CCACCACTTCTAGCCTTGTTGCCTTGGTTCTCCTCACTTGGATTTAGTACCCCTAAACATACACCATTTTTTATTTAGAAAAATCCTCAAAAAAATATCTAAAGCTCCAATTGAAATTCTAAAACTATGGTGATTCTTAGAATTACTTAAGCTACCTATACCAAAAATAAAAAAAATGGAATTTGACCACTTACTCTCATTTTGGTCACTATTCACTCAAGTGGTGAATCTTCCAAATTTAAGCTCTTTTTCTTCAAATTCTTGGTGGAATTAGAGCCTAATATGGATGGAGGTTTAATTTTCAATATTTTTCATAGAGTTTAGAGGAGAGAGGAGAGAGAAAAGGAAGAAATTTAGTGGAGAAAAGCCATGAATGGCATCAGCTTTGCTTGGTGTGGGAGGTTGAAGAAAACTTTTGCACATGTGAGGTGTATACACATGTGTAACACCTTTATGTGGATGGGGTGGATGAATGGGATTGGCCCACATGGCCATTAAATATTTAAAATTCATTTTATGTCCATTTTAGCTTCGAAAATTCATAGAAAATTCTTTAAGCCTCCAAAAATTCTTATTTTAGTTTTAAAAATCCTTGATTAGTGTAACTAGGGCCCACATAAAATTTCAAGTCAAAATTTAATAGTTGCCTTTTTGGCACTATTCACCCATCAGAATAAAATATTCTAAAAAAATATTTGTTGATCTCAGAAAATTATAATTCCACCTCCATCATACTCAATGGAATCTTTGAGATTCGGGGTGTGGTGTTTTTGAGACCATCTGAGCACATCCCGAGGCTGTCCCGGCTCGATCTCATTTTATCTCCTCATTAACTAATTCTTGACTTAATATGATTTATTAGTTCTGCTAAAATTTTTAATTCATTTGTTTTCCCTATTTTCAGGCTTGTCAAAGTTTTATGACCAATATGTTAGTCATTAGACTCGAAATGATGACCCGTACCGTGGGGAACATCACTTTAGCCCTGAAGGTACTGTTCATAAGACCTTAACTGTCGAGCGTTACACTATACCCCACTAAGGTGTGTACACATAGCATGTTATTAGAACTCAACTTATGACTTGTCATTTAAGATATCTTTTAATGCATAATTATCACATAAAATATGTTTTTTTCAAAAACTTTTCAAAATCGAGTTACATATTAAAAAATTAGGAATCCTCATGTTAAAATTTCAGCAGCATAATGCCTATACCAAGCACTATCCCAAATTTTGAATAGTAACATGTAATTAAGAAAAACACTACTATAATATTTCATATTCATTCTACATCTCCATTATATTTCTAATCTCTCCAAAAACATCATCATTAATAACACATAATCTCAACCTCAAAAAAAGACATCAATCATGTATCCATTAATTTAAAACATTTTTAAATATAGTTACAAAACCATTTATAGTTTAAAAACTACAACATGTTATGCTTAAGCCTAAGACTAATTACATCCAACATAAAAGTGCATTTTTATTCTTTATACATCTCATAATTTAATTATATACAATAAAATATACAAAAAGAGTAATCTTCTCTTTTTTTGTTTAGATATCTTGAGGCTTAGGCTTAATTGATCTCCTTACCTATGCATCACAAACAAAATAATGCAAAAAGTGAATTGCTTAGTGGTGTGATCAAAGTAATTATTGCTTGTAGTCATTAAAACATATCAATTCTAACAATGCATGATAACATTAATCATACTTATGATACTAGCAATATAATTCATATTATGTACATGCACCATCTATCATGAAGAAACTAGCATGCTTAATGGCACAATGATATATAATATGCTTCTAATCACATATACATGCTATCTATGATCATGAATAATGTAATTGTTATATATTAATTAACATTCAACCTTCACATACTTTAAATTACATAGTATGTTAAATACCATTTATACCCTTTTTATTCATCAATTTTTTTTATAATTGCTAATCAATGAGAACATGAAAACTATGGATAATAGGATCATCATGTGTAGTGGCCCATATTTTAGACCTTAACGGATGCTGCACTAGCGTAAACTTGTGAAGTGGCTCTTAAATGGTAGCAACACCCATATAAAAACCAAAGATCATCAATTATAGGTCTTTAGGTCAGAATATGAGTGTACTTATAACCAATATCAAGCACCGAAGTGCCTTAGTACTTACTATCTTTCCCTAGTTGATTTATCCACCTATCCATATCTTGGTTGTACTTATATGGGATATTCTATTGTGTTATTAATTTCACCTTCATAAATTTGTTTAAATAACTCATTTTAACCATAGCATCATTACAATTTGATGGAACTAGGAATATTTTGTTATTTCCCCTAGTTTGATGTTTAAGCACAAATTCACATGCATTAATCATTTACATGTGTCTCACATTCCCATAACGTGCTTACATTCATATTTGTCACATCAAACTATTCATTTCTCACTTGTGAGCACATATCATTAATGTCATGTTCCTTTTTAAGGCATATGCATTCATTAAAAGCAAATAGGCCATCTCAGCCACTAATATATGTACACTTACATCCATGCAATATTTCAAACATGAACTCATCACATACGAAAAGTAACACTCATGCAACTCATTTATCAACCTATTCGGCCAACATAACCTCAAGCATTAAAGCATAATTCCCAAGTCACATTTACATTATTTTTTTTACCATGCTATAGTTATGCTGCAATTAATTTCACAAGTTTAATATAACTCACATGATGCTTAATTCATACTTTTATGTATAAATGATAAGTTCATAATCCTAATATCTCATACATGAAAATGTTAGGCTTTTAGGCATATTCTAGTGAATTACATACCTTAAACATATGCAATTCACAAAATCATGCCTATTTATGTACATTATATGACATATGTTTATATACATATCCAAATGGCCATTCAGTGATAAGCCATTCTTACACACATATATGTATATTTTGATGTAATATCATGCTACCCCCATTATATCTCATGCTTTTTAATTTATACTCTATCATTTGATGACATTATATGGTAAATCACACATATACATCACAATATATTCACATTTTGACTCACAAAGCCATTCAACCATTACTTTCATACACTATCCAAATTCAATTCTTCCATCATTCAATATATATTCACATCCTATCTATCCTATAACCATCATTTAATTGTCATTTATGCATATACATGATGAATTATCACTTATACATGCACATAAACACTTACATACAACATGAATGAATTAGGGCATGTAATAAATGCACTAGATAGATGGATTACACATACTTAGCATGATCAAAATACTTCATAAGGCTTAAAAAAACTTTTGTCTTCCCCTTATTGTGAATCCTCTTTTATTCAGTAATTGCCTATTACAAACTCAATTTTGAAAATTTTGTATCAATTCATACGATAATCAAAAATTACAAATGACCACATTTTATAACTCTTGGGCACCATTGGATTAAGGTAAAAATATCAATTTTTTTGAAATTCTTACCCAAATAACAAAGTGGCACTATTCACCTAGCCAAATTTTAGGTGATTTCCTTCTATTTCTTTTGGTATTTTTTTCTCAAATATACATCTAAATATTATGGGGAGGATGTATTTTTAGTTAAGTGTAGGAAATGGTTGCTTAAGGTAGGAGAACTAGCTTAAAAATGGATGAGTTCCTCTTTAGTGGCTTATGGCATGGAGAGAATGATAGGGGGAGAAGATGTGTTATGGTGTTAACTAAAATTATATATAATTTTACCATATATATAGTTTCTTAAAAATCTATTTTAAACAAACTTTCTATGAATTTTTCTCATCCATTTATGACCCCCATTGATCTCTTTTGACCATTAAAAATTAATTAATTATAGCCTCACACACTCTAAAAATTGAAGCTCAAAAAATGAAAGAAATCGAATTAAAATGCCATTTTTATGTCTCTCGATATTCGAATAAAATACTTCTTAACCTCCAAAAATTTTGATTCCAATGCCACTAAGCTAGTTAGAATTTTTGAGTATCAAGTAGTATAAGTTCCATAATTTTTTTAGCAACTTTGAAAATATTTTATTTTTTAGCTTTGCCTTGGTCACTATTTGCAAAACACTACCGTAAAAATTTTCTTAGCATGTTTAACCAATGAAACAACTTTTGATTGATTTTAAAATTTTCCAAAAATTATTTTATAATTAATACTTTTATCCGATTGCTTTAGTGCATCCTAGGTCTCATGAACACTATTCATCCCAAAAGTACTATTCATAAAAGCTGAGATTTTTGGGTCATTACAATACTTCCCCTCTTAAAAGAAATGTCATCTTCAGCATTACCTAATTCAAACAAATGAGGGTGTTGCTCTCATATCTAAGCTTCTATCTCTTAAATTGCCTTTTCTATTCCATGATACTTCTAAGCAACTTTCACTAGTGGTACTATCTTATTTCACAACTCTTTGACCTCTCTAGCTACGATCTTAAAAGGTTTTTCTTCATATGATATATTCGGTCTCACTTCAACCTCTTTTATTGATAACACATGTGTTAGGTCTGATTTGTATCTTCTAAGCATAGAGACATGGAAGATATCATGAATCTATTAGTGTTTTAGTGTTAGTGATAGTCTATAGGTTACTAGTCCTACACATTTTGTCACTTCGTATAGCCCAATAAACCTTAGACTTAGCTTCCCTTTCTTGCTAAAATGTAACACCTTCTTCTAAAGTGAAACCTTGAGAAATACCTTATCTCCCACTTCAAACTCTTTATCTTTCCTCTTGAGATCAACATACGACTTCTATTTATCTAAAGCTAACTTCAATCTATCCTAGATGATTTTTACCTTCTCCTCATCATCCTTAATCAAATTTGGTCTTATAGGCTTGGTTTCACTAATCTCATTCCAACATACTGGTGTTCTACACTTTCTTCCATACAACGCCTTATAAAGATCCATTCCTAGATTTGCTTAAGGACTATTGTTCTAAGCAAACTTTACTAATGACATATAGTGATTCTAACTACCTTTGAATTCAATAACACAACTTCTCAACATGTCTTTAACCACCTATTAAAGATGCCTTATCATAAGCATAACATCATATATATCTATCTTAATGTTAATCACTTAAGTGTCATAAGATTACTTGAATGACTCTTTCTAATTGTCTATCAGTCTGCGAATGAAATGCTATGCTGAAACTCAATTGAGTACCTAAGGCATTGTGAAGTTTCTTCTAAAACCTCAATGTGAACTATGGGTTCTAATTTGATATGATTGATGACGACACTCTATGCAACCTAATTATCTTATCTATGTATAACTTAACAAGCTTTTCCATTAAATAGTCTATCCTCATTGGTATAAAATAAGCTATCTCAGTAAGATGGTCCACTACAACCCATATGAAATCATGCTTATTTCTTGTCATAGCAATCGAACTACAAAATCCATGGTGATTCTATCTATTTCCATTTTTGAATCGCTATAAGATGTAGAAAACTAGATGGAACATGATGTTTTGCCTTCACATGTTGACAAGTGAGACATCCATTCACATATTTTGAGACATCTCTTATTATACTAGGCCACCAATATGACAACTTTAAATCTTGATACATCTTCGTGCTACCAGGATGCATAGCATTTAGAGCATTGTGCACCTTATCCAAAATTCATTTCTTTAACTCCTTAATATTTGGAACGCAAATTCTATCATGGTAATATAGATAACAATTCATTTCATACTCAATGGGCTTACCCTCTTGAATGGCACTTATTACACTCATCAACATATGATCATCCTTCTAACCTTCTTTAACTTGCCATAGCAAACTAAGCTTAACTTGCATCTTAGCCAACAAAGCATTTTTAGACATAAAATGAAGCTTGCCATTCATGGCTTTTAATGGTCACCATGAATTTCCTACTCAAAGCATCAGCCACTACATTGGCATTGCTAGAGTGGTCGTCGATCATATAATTATAATCTTTTATTAGCTCTATCCATTTCCTCTATCTTAAGTTTAACTCCTTCTATGTTGGAAGATATTTTAGACTCTTATGATCCATGTATATGTAACACTCTCACCATAGAGATAATATCTCCATATCTTTAATGCAAAAACTATTACTGCTAGCTTTAAATCATAAGGAAGGTAGTTCTTCTCATATAGCTTTAACTACCTACAAGCATAAGCAACCACCTTGCCTTCTTGCATCAAAACATAACCTAACCTATTATGAGAAGCATTATTATAAATGATGAGGTCCTTCCCAAAAATTGGTTGAACTAAAATTAGAGCTTCTGTCAACATTGCATTAAGCTTGTCAAAGCTCTCTTAACATCTATCATCCCAAACATACATGACATCTTTCCTTAACAGATGAGTCATTAGTGCTACTATCAAAGAAAAAACCTTGAAAAACTATCTATAATAACTAGCAAATCCAAGGAAACTCCTAATCTTTGTGGCATTCCTAGGTGGCTTTTATTTCATAATAGCTCTACCTTATTGGGATCAACCCAAATCCTTTCTATAGAAGCAATGTGCCTAAAAAAATACCTTACTAAGCTAAAGCTCACACTTGCTAAGTTTGGCATATAACTTCTCTTCCCTTAAAACTTGTATAACTATCCTCAGATGATATTCATGCTCTTTTTAGCTCCTTGAATAAACTAAGATGTCACCAATGAACACAACTAAAAATTGATGTAAATATTATCTAAAAACTCTATTCATTAAATCCATCAAAGCTATGGGAGCATTAGTAAGCCCAAATGGCATTACCAAAAACTCACAGTAGCCATATCTAGTTCTAAATGTTGTCTTTGCCACATCAGACTCTTTCATCTCAATTAATAATAACCAGACCTTAAATCAATTTTGGAGAACACTCCTATACCTTTAAGTTGATAAAAAAGGTCATCAATTCATAGAAATGGATACTTATTTTTTATGGTCACTTTATTTAGTTGGAAGTAATCCATACATAATTGAATAGTACCACCATTAGTACTCGCCAAGGCAAAATACTAAGCCTGATAAAACCTTATCTAGCAACTCTTGAAGTTAGATCTTTAACTCTTTTAACTCTAATGGAACCATTCTATAAGGTGCTATTGATACCAAAGCAGTACCCCGATAACACTTTTATACTAAACTCGAGTTCCCATTTTGGAGGAAAAAATCAGGCAACTCTTGTGGAAAAATAACCATGTAGTTAGATACTACTGGCATACTGCTTACATCTAGACTCTCCTTTATTGTGTCAAACACATATGCAAGAAAGGCCTAATAGCCCTTTCTCACCATCCGTCTTGCCGTGATAGCTAAGATAAAATTAGATAGAAAGTTTATCCTTTTAGCTATTACAATAATCTCAGCCTTATCTTTAGCCTTAAATGTTAACCTCTTCAACTTGCAATTTACTATTGCCTAGTACTTGGACAGTCAATCCATGCCCAATATCATATCAAACTTATCAAATAGTAGTTTGATGAGATTAGCCAAAAACTAGTGTCCTTGTACTATTAACGGACACTTCTTTTAAACATTATTTATAGTGATATGTTGACCTAAAAAACTACTAACAAAAATCTCTAAGTACATAATTTTTGACTCTAACCCCCGGTCTTATGTTCATGATGTGCAAAAATATGGATGTGTAGACCCTAGATCAATCAAAGCTAAAATAAGCGAGTCAAAGAGACAGAATGTACCAATTATGATGTTTGGCTCATCAACCTCCTCTCATGCGCTGATAGCATACTATTAGGCAGGAGCTTTATGCTTAGCTTTGGACTCTATTCTATCCCTCTGAGCTCCCTTTTGCTTATCTCCTCTATCTTTTTTCTAGCCTCAGATGGAAACCTATATGGATCTGTGTTTGGCCTTAGCTCTCTTAGGGCAATCCTTGTGGTGATGATATGGTAAGCCACACTCAAAACATGTTCTTGACATTTTCCACCAACATTCCCCCTTATGTCTCTTACAACATGTCAAGCACCTACAAATCTAACTGCTTTTAGCTATGGAATTAGGTGTACTAGCTGTCTGTGACTATTAACTTGTCTTACCCTTGTTCTAGTTTCCCTAAGTTATCTTTTGAGATTGACCTTACTTTTGTGATTGTTGCGATGCCCCATACTGATTACCCTAGAGTCTTTTGCCTAACTGTTATGCAAAACTGGATGCTCCAGGACCAAAAGATCTCATATTCTAATAATACTCTCACTTCTCCCTACTATATTTTCTTTATGGATCGACACACTGCCACTAGCTGATTAAAGTCTCTAATCTTTATAGGTACCACTTGAGACTTGATCTCTATATGTAACCCTTTCTCGAACCGCTTGCACTTATTAGCCTTTATAGTGATAGTGTCCTTAGCATAATAGCTAAGCATAGAGAAAGTCCTTTTCATACTCCCCTATAGACTTCTACTCATGTCTGAGTTCTATGAACTATAAGCATAAGAAAAATTGATATGCCTTAATATTATTAAATTATGCTATGTATACACTTAACTCCCATAACACTCTTATATTTCCTAGAAAATCCTAAATTAGAGTTCTAATACTACTAAATGTGACACCCCTTACCTAGTTTAGTCACAAACCAATCATCGTACCTGAATAACATGTATGCACATAACATGTTATTGGACTACAACTTATGATATGTCATTTAAGATATCTTCTAATGCATAATTATTACATAAAAATATGTTTTTTTTTTCAAAACTTTTCAAAACTAAGTTACATATTCAAAAATTAGGAATCCTTTCACCAAAATTTTAGCAGCATAATGGTTGTACCAGGCACTATCCCAAAATTTAAATAGTAACTATAATCAAGAAAAACACTTTTATAATATTTCACATTCATTCCATATCTCTAAGATCTTCTTATCACTCTAAAACATCATTATCAATAACACAGTCTCAACCTCAAGAAGAGACATTAATCATGCATACATTAACTAAAAATAATTTTAAATATAATTATAAAACCATTTATAGTTTACAAACAAGAACATGCTATGGCTTAGGCCCAAGACTAATTACATCTAATATAAGAGTGCATTTCTATTGTCTATACATCTTATAATTGAATTACATATAACAAAATATACCAAAAGAGTAATTTTCTCTTTTTTATCTGGATGTCTTGATGCTTAAGCTCAATTATTCTCCTTACCTACGCATCATAAGCAAAATGATGTACTAAGCAAATTGCTTAGTGGTGCAATCAAAGTAACTATTACATGCAATCATTAAAACATATATATTCTAACAATATATGATATCATTAATCATACTTATGATACTAGCAATATAATTCATATCATGTACATGCGCCATCTATCATGAAAAAACTAGCATGCTTAATGGCACAATGATATGTAATACACTTTTAATCATTTATACATACTATCCATGAGCATCAATAATGCAATTGTTATATATTAATTAACAATCATCCTTAACATACTATAAATTGCATAATGTGCGTAGAAGACCATTTATTCCCTTTTTGTTCAATACATTATTTTAATAATGCCTATATCATTGAGAATATGAAACTTATAGATAACGGGATCATAATGTGCAATATCCCACATTTTAGACCTTAATAGCTGTTGCACTAGCATAGACTCATGTAGTAGCCCGTGGGACCTAAACAGTAGTTGCACCTGTGTACAAACCAAATATCATCAATTATAGGTTTTTAGGTTAGAATATGAGTAGACCCATAACCAACATCAAGCTCTAAAGTGCCTTAGTAGCTGTTATTTATCCCTAGTTGACTAGTTAACCTATCCATATCTAAGTTGTACTCATATATGCTATTCTCATGTTTTATTAATTTCACCATCATATAATAGTTTAAATAACTCATTCTAACCTTGGCATCATCACAATTCAATGGAATTGAGAATATTGTGTTATTTCCCCTAGTTTGATGTTTAAGTAGAAATTCACATGTATTAATTATTTACATGTGTCTCACATTCCAACAACATGCTTATATACACATTTTTAACATCACACTATTCATTTCTCACTTATGAGCACATATCATCAATTTCATGTTCCTTTTTAAGGCATATACATTCATTAAGAGAAAACAGGCCATTTTGGCCATTAATATATGTACACTTATGTTCATGCCATATTTCCAACATAAACTCATCACATATATAAAGCAACACTCATATAAGTCATTTGTCAACCCATTCGGGCAATACAACCTTAAGCATCAAAGCATAATTCCCAAGTCACATTTTCATCATTTTTACCATGCTATAGTCATGCTATAATTAATTACACAAGTTTAATATAACTCACATGTTGCTTAATTTATACATTTATGCATA
>CANXYI010236062.1:0-13325 GCA_948208565.1 Hura crepitans | reverse complement strand
GTGTCTAAGAATGTCAATTGAAGTTTTATTGAGTTAATTTGGCTTTTGGTTAAGTTGGGTAATATGTTTGTAGAGGAAGGAAAGAAGAAAAAGGAAAAAGGAAAACAAAAGGCTATATGAAGGATGAAAAAGCTCAATTAAGTGATTTTATTATATGTATCCATTAACATTAAAGATATATGTGTGATTATATGTTAAAAGTATTACACCATAAGTGTTAGTGCTTGAATTGAGTATAGTTAATGAGATTTAATGTGTGTGCGAAGATGTAGTTAGAATTATAATTAATGAAAGCCTAAATAAGGAATAATTAAAAGAAATAAATGATATGTGTATGGATGTATGTGTGGCTGAAAATGGATAGTGTGGATAGTAAAGGTTAAATGTTGTTTGTGTAGATAGTATGTGAATTAAGGTATGAAGGAGGTTTATATTGTAATAGAAAGATGAATTGTGGCATATTCTATTACTTTTTGTAATGTACATGGATTTGTAAAAGGGGAAGTGTATGTTAGAAATCATGAATAAAAATATGAAATGGGATCATATGACATAATGATTAGAATTGGTTATAGTTGTAAGAAAATATGAAATTACGTATGTGAAGTATGGTTGTGTATAATGGTGTTTGATATAATGGCATAGCTAAAACACACATATCTTGGAAACCATGTATATATATTATTTGTTAATCTCAATGATTTTAGTTTACATATTGCAGTTATAAGGGGTGTATGATAATAAATTGATATGTAATAATGAAATAAAGGTAAGTATGTGGTAAGTGTGAAATAGATATGGAAAAAGTTTTTTTTTTTTTAGCATGACATGTGTTAAATATGAGAATGGGTTAAAATGACATTTTTTGTTACGTGTGGCTAAAAGTCCTTAAAAGGGTAAGAAAGGTTTTCTTTAATGGCAAGCAGATTAATGATTTCATAAATATAGATGCATAATGCCTTTGTGAGACATGCAGTATGTTGGTGTATGATATACTTATGACATGTAATAACATTATGATATGTAATGGCATGTAGCTCATAATGTATAACATAATCATGGAACTTTTATACATAACATGAGATAACTATATATATATACGACAACAAGTAAATATGGCTATAGGTGGATGAATGGCCAAAAGGCCTAAAGGTATGTAAATGATGATTATATGCACTTTGTAAATATGGTAATACTATGATTGAAAAGAGTAGTAATTCATGATGTGTGACATAAAGCATGGAACTAATAGCATAAGGTCTAAATTAAATATAAAGGATGAATAAGAAAAGCCAATATGAGAATAGACAAACTAGCCTGGATAGGTTGACTAGTCAACTAGGGAAATTAGCAGTTGCTAAGGTAATTTGGTGCCTCTTTATGGCCTTTATGCTCAGATAATATATGAGTGCAACCGCATAAGCCTCATTTAGGTATTGCATGTATATAATGTGGGTGTAATCGTGTAAGACCCATTTGGGTATTGCATATATATGATACAATGCAACCACGTAAGCCCCATTCCCATTTGGGTACTACACATCTATGATACGGGTGTAGCTGCTTGAGCCCCATTTGGGTACTACACATACACATCATATAGGAATAGTTGTGTAAGCCCTAATTAGGTACTACATTTTTATATATTGCGAGACTAATGCATATACCTCGATTGGGTACCATAAAAATATCATAGTCCCCGTTATCTAATATTGGGATCTTATCTATTGGGTATGGGCAAATTAAAGGAAATTCATAATTTAAAAATGATTATGGAAATTACTTATAAAAAGTTAAGACATGGTAAACTTGCATAAATTGTTAACTGACATATATGTATGATTATATTTGCCATGACATTAATGTGTGTGATCTATATTGATAATGAATTTAGTAACATAATAGGGGTTTAGTAATTATATAGATCTCAAGTATTGAACACACATAAATGATGTTATATGCATAAATAGATATCAGAATGAATTACATCTTGTTAAATATTAGTTTCAAAGGTGAATGTAATATAACTTTAGTATGTTAAAGTGTATGTGCACATTGGTGTCAGTTGCTAGTTTTAATAGTGAGTTATGATTATGAGTGAATATTATTTATTAAATGTTGTAATATTAGAAGAAATGAGTACACTTTCTATGATGAATGACAGTTATGTGTAGTAAATCACATGGCATACAAAGTTAGTAATTATGGTTATTGTTAGCCTCACTTGGTAACTTGTTGAAATTTTAAATAATGTGTAGAAACAAAGTGAACATGTAAATAATCTTTTATGAATTTTAATGGTTATACATTTAAGGATCTAATATAAATAGCATCGAATTAAATTAGTGTTTGCACACTCCACTGCTATAAGATGAATGTTATGTATTTGATGATATATTATTATAAATGTGCCCTACTTGTAAATTTATGCTTTTAATATTATTTGATACACCACTAAGATACATAGTTTAGTGTATCCTATTTAGTTTGCGATGTGTAAGTTCTTTCATACAAGTTATTGCAAAAGCTGCTAGGGATAATAGACAAGAAATATTAAAGAGGAGTTCTTTTGACATATGCACTTTTATTTATACGAGTTCCAATGTTAGTTTTAATTTTGGAACTCATATGTGATTAATGGTCTATAGGCCTAAATATGTACCATAGATGTATGTATGTGACACCCCCTACTGGATTCCCAAAGAAACCTAATAAGTGGTGCACTTCCCACTAGGTTACCCATCATAAAATTGTCATTCAGGTTCATTCATAACTTTTACTAGTTTCTTATTATTTGATTCAGTTTAACACCAAAACTGGTTATATTTTTCTTAGCTCAGCTTAAAGTCATGCCAACCTATTTATGCCTAAAAAAGGTTAGATATAGCTATTTAGATTTTTCCTAAAATCTAGAAGCATTCACTATCCAAATTTTAAACCTGTAAAAACACTTCAATAAATTCATATTACATCTTCTGGACCCACTTGGTCCCCCAAACAATTAACCTAGCATCATCTGTCTAATAGTTCATCAACACAAGCCTTAGGCCACAATCAAATAATCCACCATCTAAAGCCTGAGGCTAACATACCATAATCATCCAGTAAATAAAGCTATACATTCACATAGTCTAATAGTTTACTTATTACAAAACACAGTCTACATTATATATATATATTGCATGACCTTTTACATGGTACCCATTCCTCACCTATGTATATGAGTGCAAAACTATACACTATCTACACTATAACCTTTTAAACTTATCCTTTAAACCTAGCTACATGTACAACGAGGCTGTCTATTGATTCTGATTCCCTATGCACCAAAATAGGTATGTTGAGTATAAAATATACTCAGTGGTGAATTTGAGCATTTAAATCATGCCACAGTTGTTATCATGTAAATATACAGTGATAATATCAATTTATTCAGGTTATTATGCAAATAATTAAAATGCATTTGTCAAAATGACCAAAATGCCCCTAATTATATAAACAATATTCAATCATCCATTTAATTATTTAAAACTAAGTAATTTATTAATTTATACCATTAACATTAATATATCATATCAATAAATATGCTATAATTATCAAATTTCCAAAATACCCTTAATTATATAAACTAATTATTCATGTAATTAATCACTCAAAATCTAAGTAATTCAGTAATATCTACCAGTATCAGTGCTCATAGGTTATTTATTTCATTAAATTAACATGCACGACTAGATAGATGACACTTTAATACACTAGACCAAAAGGGAACTAAAATAATGGAATGATTCACATTCTGGACCTCGACTGTAGCACTGGCCTGATAAACATCATAGGGATCAGTTTGTAGACCTCTCAAATCACATATCCATATTAATTACATAATCTGGTCTACCCAGCAGACTAGTGTAGTGGCCCTTCGGGACTTATGCCACTACACCGACATAATTTTAATAAATAGCACCAAATTTGTAAGTCATAAAATGGTCTATCCAATAGACTAGTACAGTGGCCCTAAAATAAACCTCGACTACTGTACCGACCCTGCTTGAAAATCAGACAGTGTAGCAATTGCTAAAACCTTACGTTGACTAGTCAACCCATCTAGTAGGTGTCTAACTAATGGGCCATTTAACCTCAATTTAAGTTTATTTCTTTACTAATTAACCATTTATAATATTCCTAAGTGAAAAATAGACAAATATTATTTTTATCACACAATCAAATTTTAGCCTAGTCTGAAATGGCATAATAAGACAAGTTCAGGTCATTTTTCAATAATATTTTTAAGTGTTGTGATAGCCAATATTTAATTCTTATTATCCTTAATTTTATCCCACATTGAATTGTCATTTATTATTCATTTACTATCCATGTCCATTTTCGATTCAGGTAATGGTAAATTTAGAGAGTTATAGGTCATTTGCTTAGTTTATAACAATCAATTTTAGGTCCAATTCACATCCATTTTCAATGTTATTTTCACTAATAAATTCACAATTTCCATAGGCCTAAAGCCATTCATCCATTAGGCCATTCAATAGGCCACAAAATAGGCATCCAAGCCATGCCATATAATCACAATGGCATATATTCTAGGTATATTTCAAGCCAATACTCAAGTTTCCTTTTTAGCACAGTTTATGTCTCATTTTAGGCCAACGTTCAAGCTCATTTATTAAACCTTTACTTGTCTTTAAAGATACATGTCAAGCATTCATTTTATGCCATTGACATTACATATAATTACCTAAATTATGTTAAACCACTTATACCATTTAAGGTAGCATAAGCCCATGGTATGTCTCAGCCATAACTAGGTTTCTATGCCTCTATGCACTAGTCAATCTTATCATATGCCAAACCATCATTTCATATAATATAGTTTTAATATACATGCTAATCAAGATTGATCACTAGTATATATTACTTAATCATAAACCAAATTAGATAACTATACACACACACACATATATACATGTATTATAAGCTTGAAACACTACTTCTAACTACTTAATCAAGCAATATACATCCACAAACATTTGATTAAGCCCTCAGGTCCTAAGGGAAAACATTCTAATTGTGCTTTAATCACTTAATCATAGGGGTTATTCATCATAATTCCATGCCTTAGCCATGTAATAACACCAAATCATCTTAATTAATTCACATACACACACCTATAGGCTTAAACCCCCTCGGCCACTCACCAAGTCCATTTCAAGCACACACCAATTAACCCTAATTCAATCCCAAAGCCATAATGGTCATTCAAAGGCTATATTAAACTAGCATATACTCAAATTTAACCCCTAAACACCTCTCGATCAACATGCATTCTACACCTTCACAACTCAATCATTAATTAGAACCACCTATTTGGCATTCATTTAGACTAGATTTATTAAGAATTCATCAAGCCCTATATTATACCCAATTTAATCCTAACATAGCCCATTTAAAGCAATATTTCTAGCCATTAACTTTAGTGGCATGAAGTGAATACAAAAATTCACTTACCTCTTATCATTAGAAAGCAAAACTCTTTCACTTTAAGCCTTCACCAAGCAAGGAATTCTAGCCCTCTTTTCACACCATTAATCCCTATTCTTCAAGCCAATTTGCACTTGAAATAACTCAATAACTATACACACAAAATCTATTAGAACTGAGGGTTCATAAGCAACCATTTCTACCCATAATTTTCCATGGAAAAATCACGAAACACCATGAATACTCACCTTGAAGGCCTGTTGGAACTTTCTGACCTCGGCACCTTTGGTGAATTTTATTTAATTATTGAAAGCTCCTTTTGCCTTGATTCTTTTTTTATAATTCCTTAACATATAATAGTGAATTTAGGTGATAATTACTGGAGGAAAAAGCTTGGAAAAGAGTATAAAAATGGAGTTCTTTCCTAGGTGTGGCGATGATTCTAGCAGGAAAAGAGAGAAGAAGAAAATGAAGGGAAGTTAATGGATTTTGCCACATGGCATGGGATGTTGACATGTGTAAGGGCCTTAAGCTAGCTGGGTAGGCATAGGTAGGTCCCACAACCTCCTAAATCATTCCGAAATAGCTCGATTTTGGTAAAAAAACTTCAAAAAATTATTAAAAATCATAAAGACCTCAAAAAATTACACCGTTTGTTTTAAATTCCTAATTTAATCCCCTCTACATGCTCATAAATTTTTGTGACCAAATTCCATTGATAGGGCAGTTTACAAATTGCCTCAATTTATGTGCCAAACCCAAAAATTACGAGAAATTGCAAACAACCTCAAAATTCAAAAATTTTTTCACTAATAAACTCAATTGAATTTTTAAACTTTAGGTTATGATATTTTTGGGTCCGTCTGGGCATATCCCAGGTCTTTCCTTGCCCGACTCAATTTAACCCCACAGATCAATAGTTTACTACATGAAATGATTTATTAGTTTTGTTAAATTTTTAAATATTTCCTTTTTCATTAGTTTAAAGCCCCTCAAAGTTTCATGACAAGTGCCACTACGTCAGTTCTCGTGCAAGTGATCCGACACCCCGGGCACACTTTTCGGACCTAGTGGCACTATTTACAAAGCCTTGACACACAGGTATTATAGTTCTTCACCTTCTAAGAAAATTTCATCCTCAAAATTACTTGAAGTAAAAAGGTGTAGATGCTATGTCCTCATCTATTCCTTGAGCTCCCATATAGCCTCTTTAGTGTTATGATGTATCCATAACACTTTAACAAGTGGTATGGACTTGTTCCTCAGTTGTTTCACTTTACGAGCCAAAATCTACATAGGCTCCTCTTCATAGCTTAAATCAAGTTGTACTTCAATGTCTGTCATTAGAATCACATGTGAAGTATCCGATTTGTACCTTCTAAGCATTGAAACATGGAAAACATCATGAATCTATTATAGCTCAGGTGGCAATGCTAGCCTATAAGCTAGAGGTCTAACTCTCTCTATAATTTCATACGGTCCGATGAACATAGGACTTAGCTTTCCCTTTTTCCTGAATTTTAATACTTTTTTCCATGGAGATACCTTTAAGAACACTTTCTCACCCACTACATTCTAAATATCCCCCCATTTCAAATCAACTTATGATTTTTATCTATCAACTATAGCTTTTAATCTTTCTATTATCACTTTTACTTTTTCCTCTGCATATATAATCAGATTAACACTTGATATTTTACATTCCCCAACTTCACTCTAAGACAGAGGAGTTTTGTATCATCCACCATACAGAGCTTCATAAGGTGCCATTCCTAAACTAGACTAATAGCTGTTATTATAAGCAAACTCTACTAAAGATAGGTATTGATCCCAGCTACCTTTAAACTCAATTACATAACCCTATAGCATATCCTTAAGTACCTATATCACCTTTTCTAACTGTCCATCAATCTTAGGATGAAAAGCTATACTATAGGCTAGTTTAGTGCAAATTGCTTCCTAAAGCTTCTTTTAAAATTTAAAAGTAAAACGAGGATCTCTATTATAAATAATATTCACTAGTACACCATGAAGTCTGACTATTTCATCCACGTACAGTCTAGCCAACTTTTCTAAAGAATAATCCATTCTGACTAGAATAAAGTGCGCTATTTTTGTTAGTCTATCAACAATCACCTATACAACATCACATTCACCTCTGGTCATAAGTAAACCTATCATAAAATCCATAATGGTATTGCTATAGGATGCAACAATCAAAAAGGAACCTAATGCTCAGCTTTCACTTGCTAACAAATCAGACATCTTACCATTTATTCTACTATATCTCTTTTTATACTTGGCCACCAATAATGAGACTTCAAGTTTTAATACATTTTTGTGCTCCAAAGATGTGTAGAATAAGGAGCTTTATATGCCTCTCTCAGTATCTATAACCTTAAGTCATATGTACTAGGTACACACAACCTATTATGATAATACAAAAATCCATCTTCTGTCTTTTCAAACCATGTGGCCTTCCCCTCTTTAACTTTACTTACCATCTGAACCAAATGCTCATCTTTCATCTACGTCTCTTTAATCTACCACTGAAAATTAGGTTTCACCTATAACTATGCTAAAATAGCATTTTCTGGAGTATACTACAGTCTGGCATTCATAGCTTTCAAAGTTACCATGAATTTTCTACTCAAAGCATCTGCTAACACATTCGCTTTCCTCGGGTGATAGTGAATGAAACAATCATAATCTTTTATCAGTTCTAACCACCTTCTCTATCTCAAATTCAATTCCTTTTGAGTAAAGAGATATTTCAAACTTTTATAATCTGTATAAATATAACATTTTTCACCATACAAATAGTGCCTCCATATTTTCAAAGCAAATACAATAGCAGCTAGCTCTAAGTCATAAGTAAGATAATTCCTCTCATATGGCTTCAACTATCTTGAACCATCAGCTACTAGTTTTCCATCCTAAATGAACACACATCCCAAACCATTCAGTGAAATATCACTATACACTATGAAATCCTTACCCTATTTAGGTTGAATTAGGATAGGAGCTTCTATCAACATCTTTTTCAATTTCTCAAAACTTTCTTGACATTTATTATCCCATTCAAATTTCACATTCTTTTTAATCAATCTAGTCAAAGGAGTAGCAATGATAGAAAACATTTTCACAAATCTCCTTTAATACCTTACTAATCCTAGAAAACTTATAAAACTTCTAACATTCTTTCTAATCAATCTTGTCACAGTTCTAACCACCTTCTCTATCTCACATTCCTCTATGGTTCCCATTCTAACACTGCCTTCACTTTATTAAGGTCAACTTTGATCCTTTCTACTGAAATTATGTGCCCCAAAAATACAACTTCACTCTGCCAAAACTCACATTTACTGAGTTTGGCATACAACTATTTCTCTTTTATAGTCTGTAACATAACCTTGAGATGTTATTCATGTTCTTCCTTGGTTCTAGAAT
Organism: Hura crepitans; assembly: GCA_948208565.1. Taxonomy (NCBI): domain Eukaryota; kingdom Viridiplantae; phylum Streptophyta; class Magnoliopsida; order Malpighiales; family Euphorbiaceae; genus Hura; species Hura crepitans. The sequence continues at coordinate 4,382 of CANXYI010236062.1, read as the reverse complement.
ACACCAAAATATCATCTATGAACACCACAACAAACTGGTCTAGATAAGGTTGAAAAACCCTGTTCATTAGGTCCATAAAGGCTATTGGAGCATTAGTGAGCCCAAAAAGCATCACTAGGAATTCATAATGTTTATACCAAGTTCTAAAAGTAACCCTCTCTGATTATCAACTAATGGTATTCGAATCTCATATCAATTTTTGAAAACACACCCATACCTCTTAACTAATCAAAAAAGTCATCTATTTTGGTCAAAGGATTTATTTTTCATAGTCACCTTATTCAGTTGTATGTAATTAATACACAATTAGAGCGACCTATCTTTCTTCTTTAAAAATAACACAGGTGCTCCCTAAGGAGCTACACTAGGTCTAATGAAACCCTTGTCTAATAAATCTTGTAGTTGTACTTTCAGTTCTTTTAATTCAACAAGTGCCATATGGTATGGAGAGATAGATATTAAAGTTGTACCAGGATATACCTCAATTTTAAAGTCAAGTTCTCCCTAAGGTGGTAAACCTAGCAACTCATCAGGAAATACATTAGGGAATTCAAAAACAATTGGAATATATTCAAGATTGGAAATGTGGCTATCAGTGTCAATGGTATAAGCTAGGTAGGCTTCACACCCCTTTTGAAGAAGTTCTTATACTGTAACAGTAAATATAAGATTATTTAAAAGGCTTCTCTCACCATCCACTATCACTATTTATCCCTCTACAATCTAGAGGGTCAATTTCTTATGTCTATAATCAATTATGGCTTAATGTTCAGTTAGCCAATCCATTCCTAGTATCACATCAAACTCATTGAAAGGCAAATCAATCAAATCAGTAGGAAATTGATGTTTATAAATCACTAGAGAACATTGTATATATACCTTGTTCACAGTCACACTCTATCCTATAGGATTACTAACTCTGATATCTATATCAACATGTTCAGGCTCTAACCCACTATTTTGTGCTTGTGTAGTACATACATAAGAGTGAGTAAAACTAAGCTCTATCAAAGCCAAAATTAGAACATCAGATAAATAAAAAGTACTAGTTATTACGTCTGGTGCTATAGCCTCTTCTTTGGATCTCACTGTATATTGTCTGGTGGCAGCATAAGCCTTAGACCTTGTACTTTGACTAGTACTAGGTTACTCTCCTCTATTCATCCTCTAACCCTTATTCTGCGGTGCAACTGTAGATGCTTGAGTCTAAGCACCATCTGGTTATCTCTAAGGACACTCTTTTGTAATGGTCTTTGGCACTACAATTAAAACACTCTCCTCTTTTGGCTAGTCTACACTACCCCCAATGTCTCTTCTAACAAATATTACAAGTTAGAGGTCCATTCCTATCACTTGTTGTGCTAAAAGCACTATTAGCTCGAGGAGGCAATTAAGGTCCACTTGTAAAGGCTTGTCCACATCTCTGGGACTATGCTTGTCTCTACCCCTGATACCCTGACTAAGACTGGGGTTTAGGCTGAGATTATGACTGTCCTTATCTTTTTTTCTTATTATCCATTGACACTACATTGGACTGTCCTATAGTGAACTGCCACTTTCTCCAAAAGAAATCCATCTTCTCTTATATCATTTCTTCCATGTCATATGCAGCTGCCACTAGTACTGCAAAATCTTTCTCTCTGGGGCTTGCTATCTGCATTCTCAATTCTACATTCAGCCCCATCAAAAATCTCTTAAATTTTTCTTCTTCATTGGGAATAAATTCTTTAAAATATTTTAATAGCCTGGTAAAATCTTTTTCATATTCTGACACAGTCCTTCTTCCCTGCTTTAGGTCAAGAAACTCCTACCTCTTTTTATCCTTATAGGATTCAGGTATGTATTTCCTTCTAAACTCTTTAAGGAAAAATTCCCATGTCAGATCTGTAGGTGTTTTTCTTCTCTTGATAATGTTCCACCAACTATAAGCTTCTTTCTTAAGGAGATAGGTAGTACATTGGAAACTCTCTTCCTTATTACACTTCAATTGTTCTAAAATTCTAAATATTCCATCCAGCCAATACTTAGCTCTAGCAGCATCATCTTCCTTCCTCATAAAGAAATCAATAGCTCCCATTTTCTTCATCATTTTTAATTAGGTTTTCTATGGAGAAATTAGTGGTAGAGGTGGTTTAGAGCTAGAGGAAGAGGTGGAACAACAACAGTAGTAGTGTGTCGAAGCAAATCCACTATCTACCATAATAGAGTTAGAGATGCTTCTGCCTATTGTTGGCCAAACACTTGTGGCTATGGTTGTTGTGCAACATCACTAGGTTTAGCTACTAATGCATTACTTACCCCTGGTATAGTTATAGGTGCAAAACTAGATATTTCCTCGGTGTAAACACTAGGTCTCTAGGGTTCCTATGTTCGGTTTGCCTAATGATAATGAAGGGGATAAAAATTCTAAACAATGGATTTTTTTACATCCGAAATTGAAGATCTCAAAATTTTTTCCCAAAAAAAATGCCATTTTGCAAGAGAAAACAGCCGTTTTGGGCCAAAAACGGCCAAAACAAAAACCTACCGTTTCTGTACAGAAAATGCCCATTCTAAGCCCAAAACAGCCATTTGGGCCAAAATGGGCCATTTTTGCGAGGGGAACAACCATTTTGGACCTAGAACGACCAAAATGATCATTTTGCTCATGACAACGGCCATTTTGGCCTTTTTGCCCAAAACGGCCATTTGGCTGGTGAAAATGACCGTTTTGAGCCAAAAATGGCTATTTTTATCCCAAAATGGCTGTTTCTGCCTCAAAAAATGTGTATAAATACCAATTGGGTTTTTCCTTTCTAGGGTTGATCATTTTAAAGAGAGAAAATTTTTTAGAGAGAGAAAATACACAAAAAAGGCAAAAAAACACTCTTTCAACTCTATTTTTTGGATTTTTCTGAAGATCCAAGCACTGTTTTTAATCCGATCGAGATCTTTCAGAAGGCAAATATACTTGGTGTGTCAACTGACCCATTTTTCTACTATTTTCATTTTTCTTTCCATTTTATCGATTTACCAATTAGATGTGGTAATTTATTTTGTACTATATTTTTTTACATTTATGGGACGATTCATTTTTATTTCATTTCTGCCCATCTTTCTATTTTTGCTTCGCATCCAATAATATTATTTTTATTATTCTTACTGTTCTCATTTTTCTTTTTGCATTATCCATCTACTAGTTAGATGTGACAATTTATTTAGGCAATATTTTATATTTTTGTAACCATCTATTTTCATTTTATTTCTATTTGTTTTCTATTTTTGCTTCCCATCCAAGAATATTATTATTGTCCTTTTTATTGTTTCCATTTTTCTTTTTGCATTATCCATCTACCAGTTAGATGTGATAATTTATTTGTGTAATATTTTATATTTTTGTGACTGTCTATTTTTATTTGATTTCTGTCTATTTTTCTATTTTTTCTTCACATACTAATATATAATTTTTGTTGTTGTGACGTGAGTTATTTGATTATTTGGGATCTAATTGCTATATTTTGGCTACCTTATTAAATCTCGATGAAGTAACCTTTCGATAACCTATTATTTTCTACTGTCTATTTTATTTTGCATTTTGTGTGTTTTTCCACTGATTTATTTTATTATTGCCTATTTTTGGCTAGATTGTATTTTAGGAGTCCCAAAATGTAATTTTATTTTTTTATTTATTCGGTTAGGATGTATTTTAGATAATTGCCTTGTATTTTATTTTTATTGTCGAATTATTTCCTTATATATTCTGTGAATGCTGTAATAATTAGAAAAATGATTTTTACGCGATTTGGAAAAATAACCAAAATATTTTTATTTAATTAATCGGTATTTTATTAATAAAATGGATTTTGATTTTTCTTAATAAAAGTCACATTTTTAGAAAAATTATTTTCTAAAAATTGACATGTGAGAACCAATGTTCTCAAATTAAATCCATCACTTGATTTTATGTGTGATACTTCCAATTTCAATCCCGAAATATTCCGCAAATGCCAAATTAGTTAGAAAAATGATTTTACATGTTAAAAAGAAATAATAATCAAAATCATATTTTACCCAATAAATTGGTATTTTGCTAATAAAATAAAATTTGATTTTTCTTAATTAAAAGCTACAACAATAAAATCCATTTTCCCAAATTAGCATACGAGAACCAAAATTCTCAAACCATTCTTCCAAAAGTCACCACAATAAAATTCATTTTTTCAAAATTGGCATACGAAAACCAAAGTTCTCAAGACAATCAATTGCTCAATTTCATGTATGATATTTCAATTCTGAACACCTATTTATTTTTTTCTATAAATATATTTTGTAAATTCTCATGTGTGAATACGTGATTTACTTTAATTATAAAACATCGCTTGAGAAAATGAATAATATTATAA
>CANXYI010236036.1:0-12013 GCA_948208565.1 Hura crepitans | reverse complement strand
TAGGCCTAAGCCACATTGTGTCATATTTTGTAAATTGTAAATGGATCTGTAACCATATTTTAAAATGCTTTTTAAATTGAGGTATGCTTGATTGATGTCTCTTCCTAAGGTTAAGACTATGTGTTGTTGTTAGTGATGATAGGAGTGATCACAAAGATCACAAAGATGTGGAATTGTATATGGAACATTATAGAAGTGTGTTTCTTGATTATAGGTTACTATTCAAAATTTTGGATAGTGCTCAGTACTGCTATTATGCTACCAAAATTTTGGCACGATGATTCCTAATTTTGAATGTGTAACTCAGTTTTGAAAAGTTTTTGAAAACACAAAATTTGTATGTGTTGTTCATACTTAATAAGATATTTTAAATAACAATAAAGATTAAGTTGGGGTCAGATAACATGTTATGTGCACACACCTTTGTTAAGTACAGTGACCGGCCAATGATTGGACTGGATAAGGGGTGTCACAGCTTATACTATCAGAGCTCCTGTTTAGGCATTCTTATGCAATATGATAATGCTGTAGGAGTTAAGTCTATGCATAGCATAGTTTAATAATGCCAAGGCTTGTCAATTGTTCTTGTACCTATAGTTAGGATAAGTGCTCCACAAGAATAGGAGGAAGGATATGCTTCTATGTCTATGGGATAAGAGTTTGATAGAGTGGCATATATGTCTAGGAGTGCTACTAGCCATACATCATCAGTAGCCCAAGTCCACTATCCTTGTATAAGAGATGCTCTAGCTATTGAGATAGGCTACAGTGGCTACTCGACCTCTAGCACCACAATAGTAGGAACTCCCTTTAGCTCTCTAAAAGAATTACATAGAGAGAGTCAAGAGAATGGGGGCTGAAGATTTCAAAGGGAAGGGTGAGGTGGATCTTGAGACAGTTGAGTATTCGTTGGATCTTACGAAGAAAATAATGAAGCAGATGCGATGTACACTAATTGAGAAAGTAATTTGTGCCACCTCCTTACTTCAAGAAGAAACTTCAAAATGGTGGGATGATTTGATAGAATATAAGTAAGATGATGAGCTAACCATGACTTTCTCTCGAAGGAATTTTACAAAAAATACATACTTGAGGACTATTTGGATGACTATACATAGCAGTTTATGGACTTTAAATAAGAGCAAAAATCTGTGGAAAAGTATGAGAAAGATTTCTCCATGCTTAACTAATATGCTAAGGACACTTTCACTACAGAGGTTAATAAGTGCAAGCAGTTCGAGAAAGGGCTACATGTAGAGATCAAGTCTTAGTTGGTTCCTGTGAAGATTGGTAGCTTTAATCAGTTAGTGTTAATATGTCGTTCAATAAAGAAGATGCAAAAGGAGTACTATCAGAAGAAGAGATCTTCTGGTCTTAGAGCATCTAGTTTTACTCAGCCAATAGGCAAAAGATTTTATGGTAATCAATATGGGGCATCACAACAATCATAGAAACAAGGTTAATCTTAGAAGACAACCTAAGGAAACCAAAACAAGGGTAAGAATGGTCAATAACCACATGTAGCTAATACACCTAGTTCTAGAGCTAGAGGCAGTCAGATTCCTCATTATCTAACATGCCACAAGAGACACAAAGGGGAATGTTGGTGGAAGAAATCAGGGACATGTTTTGAGTGTGGTTCACTGGATCATTATCACAAGCACTGCCTCAAGAGGGCTGAGGGTAGATATAGATCCACACAAGTTTCTATCAGAAGATAAAATATGGATAGAGGACACAAGCCAGAGAGAGCTTAGAGGGATAGAGCAGAGTCTAAAGTTGAGCATAGAGAGGAGGCTAATAAGCCAAACATCATAGCTAGTACATTTTATCTCTTCGACTCACCTGTTTTAGCTTTGATTGATCTAAGCTCTACACATTCATATGTTTGCACATCATGAGCATAAGACTAAGGATTAGAGTTAGAAATTATGGACCTAGAGATTTTGGTTAGCAATCTATTAAGTCAGCATGTCACTATAAATAAGGTCTATAAGAAGTGTCTGTTGACAGTACGAGGACATTAGTTATTGGCTGATCCCATTAATCTATTGTTTGATGAGTTTGATATGATATTGGGCATGGATTGGCTGTCAAAGTATCAGGCAATAGTAGATTGCAAGTTAAAGAGGTTGACACTCTTAGTTGAATATAGGGCTGAGATTATAATAGCCGGTGAGAGGATAAACTTTTTCTCTAATATTATCTCGGTAGTCATAGCTAGACAGATGGTGAGAAATGGTTGTTAGGTATATCTTGCACATGTGTTTAACATAAGGAACGAAAGTCCAAATGCTAGTAGTATACCAGTTGTATTTGACTACATGGATGTTTTTCCAAAAGAGTTTCCCGGTTTACCTCTAGAACGGGAACTCAAGTTTAGTATAGAAGTGTTTTTTGACACTGCTCTAATATCAATAACTTGTTACATAATGGCTCCAACAGAGTTAAAAAAGTTAAAGATCCAACTTCAAGAGTTATTGGATAAGGGGTTTTATTAGGCCTAGTGTTTCACCTTAGTGAGCACTAGTGTTGTTTGTAAAGAAGAGGGATGGTACTCTTTGGTTGTGTGTTGATTACTGCCAACTGAATAACGTGGCCATTAAGAACAAGTATCCATTGCCACAAATTTATAAGCTTTTTTATAAGTTTATATGTGCAGGAGTGTTCTCCAAAATTGATTTGATATCTGGTTATTATCAATTGAGAGTGAAAGAGTCTGATGTGGTAAAAACAGCATTCAAAATAAGGTATGGCCACTATGAGTTTTTGGTAATGCCATTTGGGCTTACCAATGCCCTAGCAACTTTTATTGATCTAATATATAGAATTTTCAAATAATATTTAAATAAATTTGTAGTTATTTTCATTAATAATATTTTGGTGTATTCTAATAGCAGAGAAAAGCATGAATAGCACTTGAGAATAGTTTTGCAAATTTTGAGGGAAGACAAGCTTTATGCCAAACTCAGCAAGTGTGAGTTTTGGCTCAATAAGGTGTCTTTTCTAGGGCACATTAATTTTACAGAAGGGATTCAGGTTGATCTAGTAAGATAAAAGCTGTTATGAAATGGAAGCCACTAAGGAACACCGTGGAGATTAGGAGTTTCCTTAGATTGGCTAGTTACTAAAAATGGTTTATCAAGGATTTTTCTTTGATAGCAGCACTTATGACTCATCTGCTAAGGAAAGATGTCAACTTTGTTTGGGATGATGGATGTCAAGAGAGCTTTGATAAGATTACACAATTTTGATAAAAGCTCTAATTTTAGTTCAACTGATTTCTGAAAATGACTTCACCATTTATAGTGATGCTTCACATAATGGGTTGGTTTGTGTTCTAATGCAAGAAGGCAAAGTGGTCTCCTATGCTTCTGGACTATTAAAGCCACATGAGAAGAACTACCCTACTCATGATTTGGAACTAGAAATAATAGTTTTTACATTGAAGATATGGAGACATTATCTCTATTAAGAGAAGTGTTACATATACACGAATCACAAGAGTCTGAAGTATCTTCCAACATAGAAGGAGTTGAACTTAAGATAGAGATAATGGATGGAGTTGATAAAAGATTATGATTGTATGATTAATTATCACCCTAGCAAAGCCAATGTAATGGCTAATGCTTTGAGTAGGAAATTCATGGCAACCATGAAAGCCATGAATGTCAGGATTCAATTTTTGTCTAATAATACTTTATTAGTAGAAATGTAAGTCAAGTTTAGTTACAACAAGTTAAAGATGGTCAAAAGGATGATCATAGGTTTATGAGTGTGATAAGTGCTATCTAAAAGGGGAAGTCCACTTAGTATGAGATAAAGTGTCATGGTTGTCTATATTACCATGATAGAATCTATGTTCCAAACATTGAAGAATTAAATAAGCAAATTTTAGATGAGGCGTATAATGCTCCTTATACTATACATCCCGGTTGCATAAAGATGTATCAGGATTTGAAGTTGTCATATTTATTGCCTAGTATAAAGAGAGATGTGTCAGAATATGTGACTAGATGTCTTACTTATCAACAGATGAAGGTAGTACATCAAGTTCCATTTAGTTTGCTACATCCTATAGCAATTATAGAATGAAAATGTGATAGAGTCACCATGGACTTTGTATTTGGGTTGCCTGTGACAAGAAACAAGCATGATTTAGTATAAGTTATAGTGGATTGTATTACCAAGACGAATCATTTTATACTAGTGAGGATAGACTATTCCATGAAGAAGCTTGCATAATTGTATATAGATGAAATAGTCAGATTGCATGGAGTGCCATCTTCAATTATATCAGATCAGGACCCATGGTTTACTTTGAGGTTTTGGAAGAAACTTCATAATGCCTTGGGTACTCAGTTAAGTTTTAGCTTGGCATTTCATCTATAAACTAACGAACAATCAAAAAGAGTTATACATGTAATCTTATGATACTTGAGTGATTTAAGTTAAGCTAGATATATATAATTTTATTCTGATGATAAAACATCTTTAATGGGTGCTAGAAGACATGTTAAAAAGTTGTGTCATTGAGTTCAAAGGTAGTTGGGACTACTATCTATCATTAGCAGAGTTTGCCTAGAACAATAGTCATCAAGCGAGTCTAGAAATGGCTCCTTATAAGGTGTTGTATGGAAGAAAGTGCAAAACACCAGTGTGCTAGAATAAGCTAAGTGAAACTAAGCTCAAGGGACCAAATTTAATTAAAGATGCTAAGGAGAAAGTAAATATCATCAGGGATAGATTGAATGCAACTTCAGATAGATAGTAGTCCTATGCTTAGGGCTGTTCAATCAGTCAGTTCGGTTCAGAATCAGACCAAAAGAATTGAAAATCAAAATGTCAAATTTTTTAGAACCGAACTGAATTGAAATTTTATAGGGACCAAACTAAAAAAACTAATATTTATATAGAACCGAACTAAAAAAACAAATTAACCAAAATTTTATATATTTTTTAATTTTTTTATATATAAAAGTCCTAAAATGATGTCGTTTTAGCTCAAAAAAAGTCATTTTAATAAGTTTAGTCGGTTCATTTCTTTTGATTTTTACCCTCCAAGAATCGAACTGAACCAATTAAGCTGAAATTATCCAAAAGAATCGAACCAAACAAATTGAACCGAATAGACCAAAATGTCAAAATTTCTATTCGGTTTTCAATTTCGATTCGATTTTGCACAGCCTTACCTATTCTAATCTCAAAAGGAAATATGTGGAGTTTGAAGTGGCGGACTAGGTATTTCTCAAGGTTTCACCTTGGAAGAAGGTGTTACATTTTGGAAAAAAAGGAAAGTTAAGTCCAAGGTTTATTGGGGCAAACGAAGTAATAGAACTTATGGGGTAAGTAGCCTATAAACTAGCACTACCTCTCGAACTCCAGTAGATTCATGATATCTTCCATGTCTCTATGCTTCGAAGATACAAATCAGACCTAACACATGTCCTATTAGTAAGAGAGGTTGAGGTGAGACTGAATTTATCATATGAAGAAGAACCTATTAGAATTTTGGCCAGAGAGGTCAAAGAGTTGAGAAATAAGATAGTACCGCTGGTGAAGATTGCTTGGAAGCATCATAGAATGGAAAGAACAACATTGGAGTCAGAAGCTCATATACGAGGGCAATACTCGCATTTATTTGAACTAGGTAATGTTGAGGACAACATTTATTTTAAGAGGGAAAGTAATGTAATGACCTAAAAATTCCAGTTTTTATGAATAGTACTTTCCTGAGATGAATAGTGTTCTCGAGACCTAGGATGCACTGAAGTTACTAGATGAAAGTATTAGTCATAAAGTAATTTTGGGAAAAGTTTGAAATCAATTGAAATTCATTTGATAGGTTAAAAATGCTAAGAAAGTTTTTACGACAGTGTCTTATGAATAGTAACCAAGGCAAAGCTAAACCGTAAATTAGTTTCAAAGTTTCTCAAAAAATTTTGAAACTTATACAACCTAATACTAAAAAATTCTAACGAGCCTGATGGCATAGGAATCAAATTTTTTAGAGGTCAAGAAGTATTTTATTTGAATATTGAAACATGTAAAAATGACATTTTATGTCGATTTCTTTCATTTTTTGATATCCAATTTTTAGGGCATTTAAGGCCATAATTAATTTATTTTTAGTGGTTAAATGAGATTAAAGGGCGGTAAAAAATGGGGGAGAAAAAAATTAAACAATGCATTAAAAAGTAATTTTGCCAAATACTATTTATATGGTCAAAATTAAGTGATTTGGTCAAACCCATCAAACAGACTGCACACTCTCTCTCTCTCTCTCTTCCTCCATTTCCGTCAGCTACCCAAGGAGAATTCTCTCTATTTTAGCTTTTCCTCCTCTATTAATCCACTAATTTCCATACTCCACTAAATATATACCCTCCCCACAGTCTCTAAATGCCCAAATAAGTAAAATTACTGAAGGAAATCACTTAAAAATAGATTAGGTGAATAGTGCCACTTTTTCATTCAGATAAGAATTTTTGAAACCGATATTTTTCTCTCAATCTATAAGGGACTAAGAGTAAAAAAATATGGTCATTTGTAATTTTTGGATATCATATGAATTTATATGAATTTTTCTAAATCGAGTCTGTAATGGGCAATTACTAAATTAAAGAGGATTCACAATAAGGGCAAAATGAAGGTTCAGTCAGGCTTATGGAGTATTTTGATCATGCTAGGTATCTGTAATCAATCTAACTAGTGTATTTAATGCATGCCTTAAGTTAATCATAATGTATGGAAATGTGTAAGTGTATGTATAATTAATAATTCATCATGTTCATGTATAATTGACATTTAAATGATTATTATAGGATAAAATGAGATATTAATGCATGATGTAAGATGAAAGAAATGTTGTTAAATATGCATAGGTATGTATGGTCGAAGCCTTGTGTGTGTGAATGAGTGCATATTAAGTTGTAAATGTGTATTTCATATGTAATGTCATTTTATGAAGGATTATAAATTAGGTATTATGAGATATATTTGAGTAGCATGGTGTTATTCCAAATATACATATGTGTGTGTATTGCTTATGGCTGAATGGCCATTCAGTTATGTAAATGGTTATGTGTCATGTAATGTACCTAAATAGGCATGATTTGGTGACTTGTAATTATTTTAGTATATGTGATTAATTAGGTGATACATAAATCTTAATATTCTCATGTATGAGATAATTAAATTGTGAACATATTCTTAATGAATGGAATGTATATATTTGAGCACCATATGAGTTGCATGTTATATTGTGCAAATATTGGTATGAAGTGCAGAAGTAAATATGTGTTTGGTGTAAGATGTTATAAAACACATAAAGGGGTACGTATATTGGTTGTGGCCAAATGGGTTAATTAAATTGTGTGTGAATGTGGTTTAGTTAAATGTAAGTGTCTACATATATATATAGTTGTCGAAAAGGCCTAATTGCTTTAAGTGGATGTATATGCCTTAAAATGAGCATGAAATTATGGTATGTGCTTATAAGTGAGAAAATGAACACTTTATTGCTAAAATGTGTATGAAAGCATAATATGGAAATGCAAGGCATGTGTAAATAATTAAGGCACATGACTTTATGCTTAAATGCCAAAACAAGGGAAATAAGACAATACTCCCGATTTTGACAAATTGATATGATATTAGCATCAAAATGAATTATTTAAGTTTAAATTATGTTGATGAAATTATTGAAATATAAAAATAACCTGTATGAGTAACAACCTAGAGATGGATAGGTTGACTAGTCAACTAGGAATAGATAGCAATTGCTAGGCACTTCAGTGTTTGATGTTAGTTATAGGTCCACTCATATTCTGACCCAAAACCTGTATTTGATGATCTTAGGTCTCTACACAGGTGTAGCTACCGTTCAAGTCCCATAGGGCCATTACACGGGTCTACGCTGGTGCAACAGCCATTCAAGTCTAAAATGTGGGCCACTGCACATGATCTCGTTATCCATAGGTTTTATGTTCTCATTAATATGGGCATTATAAAAATAATCTTATACATTTAGTTAGAGTAAACTTGTTATTTTTACACACACGACACAATTTACATTATGTAAATGATGAATATTGTTGAAAATGTAATAATTGCATTATTTATGCTCATGGGAGTTATGTGATTACAATATTAAGTGTTTTGTATATCATGATGAATTTGAGCATGTTGATTTCTTCATATTAAATGGTGCACATACATGGTACGATTAAGTTACAATTATCATGTGAGTGATTAATGTTGTCATGCATTGTGTGTATGGATATGTGTTAATAGTTGCTTGTAATAGTTATTTTGATTACAACACTAAGTAATTTGCTTATTGCATCCTTTTGTTTGCGATGTGTAGGTAAAAAGAACAGTTGAGCCCAAGCCTCGAGACATCCGGACAAGCAAAAGAAGAATATTTCTTTTGGTATATTTTGTTAATGTAGTTAAGTTATGAGATGTATAGACAATATTAAATGCACTCTTATGTTGGATGTATTTAGTCCTAGGCCTAAGCCATAGCGTGTCATATTTTGTGAATTGTAAATGGTTTTATAACTGTATTTTAAAACGCTTTTAAATTGATGTATGCTTGACTGATTTCTCTTCTTGAGGTTGAGACTGTGTTGTTGTTCATGATAATAAGAGTGATCAGAAAGATCACAGAGATGTGGAATTGTATATGGAACATTTTAAAAGTGTTTTTCTTAATTACAGGTTATTGTTCAAAATTTTGGATAGTGCTCAGTATACCCGTTGTGTCTCCAAAATTTTTGCATGATAATTCATAATTTTGAATATGTACCTCAGTTTTGAAAAGTTTTTGAAAACAAAAAATTTGTATGTGTTGTCCATACTTAATAAGATGTTTTAAATAACAATAAAAATTAAGTTAAGATCAGATAACATGTTATGTGCACACACCTTAGTTCGGTACCGCAATCGACCGGCAACAGACCGAGTAAGAGGTGTCATAGTTTAAGTGTTAAATTATTATAATTTAATTATTATGGTAAAAAGTTAAATTATTTTAAGTTTTAATTTATTTAATTCAAATATAATATAGTAAGTAATTATATATTTATTATAATTATTTTATGTGTGTGTGTAATTAATAAAATATAAATTTTTTATATATATGTGACACCCCTTACTCGGTACGAACATTGGTCGGTCACTGAGCCTGACTAAGGAGTGCACATAAATCGACATATCCAACTATACTACCCTTAATTGTTATAAAACATTCTTATTAAAAGATTTCACTTATGAAAATATGGGTTTTCAAAAAGTTTTTCAAACAATGTTACATATTCAAAAATTGAGAATCCTTGTGCCAAGATTCCGGTAGCATGACAGTTGTACTGGGCATTATCCTAAATTTTTGAATAGTAACCTGCATAATAAAAATGCACTTCTAAGACATCCACACATTTCCACAACATCCATGTGATCCTCTAGTCACTCTAATAGCACACAACACAATAATAGGATATCTCAACATTAAGAAGAGATATCGTACAACAATACACAATTTTAAATAGTTTATAAGAGTTTACAAACTTTGATATTTGAAAGATTAACTTAAGTATAGCTTAGGCTCATCTCCCATACATTACAGCATTGAGTGCCTAACCTATACATCACATAACTATATTATATTACATATCTTTACCAAAAGAGAAGCCTTCTCTTGATAACCTTGATGTCCTAAGGCTCGAGTTTCAAAATGTGTTCTTACTTACGCAACATAAATAAATGACACTAAGCAAATGCTTAGTGGTGTAATCGAAATAACCTGTGCTAACAAGTATTATTAACACACCGTATGTATATGCCATTCATTTTCATGCATAACTAATCCACATATTTCATTATGCTTGTGCTAATTGTTATATACCATGTTCATGACCATAAGACATACATCATGCATAAAGGCATCCATATCATACATATATGGCAAACATGCATTTAAAATCAACCAATTGTCTCAATGAACAATTATCATTTCATACATGCACATGACTGTCATTTTAAATATCATAATATGCATTTTAAGTAGATTTCTAATTTTTGCCATAATCATTTATGCCCAATTTGGATTACTCCAAACCTATAGATAATGGGATTAAGAAATGTACAGTGGCCCACATTTTAGACCTGACGGCTACTACACCAACATATAAAAGATTGTGCGTACCCATCCAGGCTCATGCAACTGCATTCGCAATAATTAAGCAATGGCACCTATGGGACCTTACAGCAGTCACACCTGTATGGGATCCAAAGATCATAATACAAATCCATAGGTAAGACATATAGTGAACCCTTGGATACATAATCTAGGCACAGAAGTGCCTTAGAAACTGTTATATCCCCCTAGTTGACCGGTTAACCTATCCATTTCTAGGTAGTTGCATCACATGGGCTAAAACTGATATGTTTTAGTTTCATCATTTTAGTTAAGCTTATGTAGCTTTTAAGTTCCTTGTTTTAGCCATTAAATGACCAAAATTGGATAATTACAATGAAAACCTCATTTTAGCCATCATGCCCATTTTAGCATGCCTTTTTGTCACATTCATGCTATATGCACATTTAAAGCACCATTTTAATACCATTCATGGTTATTACTACTTATTTTCCATTCTCACATTCATTTGAAGGCATAAGTTCATTCAAGACACATTATGCCTCTAATGCTCAATTATGGAAATTTTAGTGTTAAACACCACTTTTAAGCTCATATCATTTTCAGAACCTATTTGGCCCTAAATTCCATGCATATATGATTTTAAACATGTCTAGCCACAAACACAATAAGTTTGACAAGCAAATACATCAATTTCACATTTATGGTTCCACATGCATAAATATCTTTAAAAGGGTTCATTGGGCCATATGTATCACTAAAGCATGCATTGGCACATCATACCATACACTAGACCAAAATCACATATCCATACCCACAATCATACATAATTTCCAATATGTGAACTTATGTGACCTACTAGACCTTCGGCCACCAAGTATCACACGCTTTTATTTCACTATCTTTTCTCATTACAATACTCAACACTTAAGCATATTGTTATTTACTTGTTCAAAACACCCAAAATAGCACACACTCAATCCTTATAGTATAATGACACTTACATGTAAATATGAATACCAATATGTAATTGTACATCAAAATTCTACTATATTCTCATTTAGTCACCATTTAGTATGTCTAATACCAATTTCTACTCATGTAACACACATACAAAATTGGCATCCCAACTATTCGGCTAACCCATAAGTCATGGTCTCAAACATCATATCAACCTCATCCAACATTCAAAACACTTTCAATTTATCATAAGTCATGCTTCAACTCATTGTCAAGCATAAACCTATCATTTTCCATATTATACATACATAGCACAACTATACATATATTAGGGATCATAACTCCCATAATTATTTCTAAACTTCTAAACATTTTAGCATATACTAATTAAGTTGAATAATGTCATTTTTCATGCTTGAATATGCCTAATTACTCCATTAAGCTCTTTAAACCTTATTTTCTCCATATTATGTATATTATGGCATTACAACATAATTTTCACATCCAATGATTCCTAATTAATTCTCATCATCTAAAACACATATCCACACATTATGAAAGCCATATAACAGAACAAATATTTCTCATTTATTACATAATGCATTTATTGCCATTTATTACATATTAAACATATTATGGAATTTGTGGCTTATAATTGAAAATGCATATTTTATTTCAATTACACATATCGAGGATGTCAAAATAGAACCCTAAGGCCTGTCTATGCCTTCGATTTCCCTTTGTCTTCGGTTTTGTCGAAATTCCCGAACATAAAATTGAAAAACCTTGAAAAATCTATAATAAATCAGTCGATGTTCAAAATGAAAATCTAAAATGGTAGAGATGCTCTTGGACACCCGTAAAACCTAGAAAAAAATTAGAAGTCAAAAAAAC